>PVHX01006769.1:0-97719 GCA_004024805.1 Geosciurus inauris
AGGGTGTGGTTAACTGAGCAGTGTAGAGCCCGTGAGGTTCTGAGTTCTATCCCCACCACACCCCCTCCCCCAAAAGAAAGAAAGAAAGAAAAAAACTGGTCAGAGAAATACATATGTGTATGTATACTATGTAAAGTGCATGTCTATTACTATAATTGACATATACATACATTTCCTTAAATATGGATAGAATAGCATTCATTCAAAACTTTCACAAATTATCCACAGGAAGGGATATATGTTCTAGCTGGCTCATGTTATCACCAAAAGAGAAATGACTAACTTGAGTATATCAGCTGGGCATTCCAGAAACCTGTTGGACTGCAGAATCCACCCTTCACCTTCTCACTTTTTAAAGTGTAGAAAGGTGCTTGGAGGATCGTGAAGAGCACCCTAATCTGTAATTAAGGAGGGCTTCTATTTAGGGTTTGGGAAAATACTGGGGGTTCTCTGATTATTTCTTCTTTTATTGCATGTCCAGCCTGACCCTTCTCCCTCTGTTCTTCAGATCTGACGCTCTCCTTCTGCGTGAGAAGCCGCTCCAAGAAGTGTGTAAACGGACCCTTGCAAGAATCTGCTCGGAAGCGCCTCTGGGCGCTGGAGAACGAGGACCAGGACGTGCGCGCTTTGTTTAAGGTGAGCATCAGACAGGTAAATTCTGAGTGCCTGGCTTCTGTCCTGCCAGATCCTTAGGGCCCAGGACAGAGTCTGAAACAAAGTATGCCCTCAGGAAAACATCTGGCAGAGCGAATGAATGATCAGGTACACATTCTCTGAATGAATATGTATAATTCTCTGCTTAATGAGAATGAGCAGAAATTCTGAATGGGGCGACTAGAAGTTGCTGAGTTAGAGAAAATTAGGTTTCAAATCTGCTACTATTTGCTGTATGAGCCTCTGTGGAACGGGAATCATAACACCTACCTCGTAAGCATATATACATTTTCTAGTGCGGTAAATTTGACTTTTATTTTTGTTACTGTGATACAATATATACAACATAAAATGTTCCATTGCTGTCATTTTAATTCACTTGTAACATTTGGTACACTCAGAACCTGTTCATCTCCAGAAATGTGTTATCCCAAACTGAAACTCTATACCCATTAAACAATAACTCTCCACTGTCACCTTCTCCCTAAGCCCTGATAACTGCTGAGTATATATATTTAAGGTAACAAAATTGCCAATCAAAGCCCAATAACTATAAATATTAGGAGGAGAGGAGGCAAATGCCATAAGGCAAATACACTGCTTCATTTTTTATAGTGGGTAGAAAATATCTTCAGTTGTTAAACCAAGGGGGAAAGGTATGACTAAATGAGCTACAGTTTGATCGGTACTAATTAGGAGAACTAAATTCTGAAATGGATAAAATTGTTGCAACTAGTGGTGAGGAAAGGAGAATATTGCTTTATACAATAAACTAATATGCTTCATTTGTTTATTTATTTTTGGTACTGGGATTGAAGCTAGGGGTGCTTTACCACTGAGCTATATCCCCAAACCCTTATAATTTTTTATTTTGAGACAGGGTCTCATCTATTTATTTTTACACCCTCTGCATTAATTTGGTACTAACTGAAAGGATGGAAGTATACTGTCATGCAGCAAAAACATTAGTGTCTGGTTTTTCAGGAGGAGAAAATGAGATAGTATCTGTAAAGAGCTGGGTACTGTACTTGGGTGGAAGTATATACTCCATCAAAAGTAGCTAGAGATTTAAGCTTTTTATTTTATTATTTTAAACCCCGGAATTCAGGAACTTGGAGACACTGGCTGCTAATTGATACGTTCAATTTCCCTTTAACTTGAGTCACATTTGATTGAGCAGGAGCAGGGCTTCACTTAGCTGGCCTGCTGGGACAAGGATTGAGCTGGAAAAGGTTGGGGACTGAAGCTGAGTCTTGAGCCAGCTGGATCTGAGATCCAATCAGAGCTCTGCAGCTTACTCATAGCAGGTGACCTTGGGCTAGTTACCTGACCTCTCTGAACCCTGGCCTCCTTGTACTTAAAATATAAAATATAGGATAATGCCATTTTTAATTAGATCCAAGATATTATGGATTATTCTTCCAGTCAGGTTCCCTAAGGATAGGGGTCAAGGATTGGTTTTGATGGCAGGACTTGGCTTGGAAAAGGGATGTTTTGACCATTACTAGTTATAGTCAACTCCAGAGGTTTGGGAAAGCAACAGAGAACGATTTAGGGAAAAATAAGTATGGGTAGTGATTCAGGCCTTTTCTTTCTTTCTTTCTTTCTTTCTTTCTTTCTTTCTTTCTTTCTTTCCTTCCTTCCTTCCTTCCTTCCTTCCTTCCTTCCTTCCTTCCTTCCTTCTTTCTTTCCTTCCTTCTTTCTTTCTTTCTTTCTTTCTTTCTTTCTTTCTTTCTTTCTTTCTTTCTTTCTTTCTTTCTTTCTTTCTTTCTATTAAAACCAAAAGAGGGGGCTGGGATTGTGGCTCAGCGGTAGAGTGCTTGCCTTGCATGCGTGAGGCCCTGGGTTCGATCCTTAGCACCACATACAAAGCAATAAAATAAAGACATTGTGTCCATCTACAACTAAGAAAAAATTTAAAACAACAACAACAACAACAAAAACCAAAAGAGGCTCATAGGCCTCCTCTTTTTTAAAAAATATATATATATTTTTGGGATCAGGGATTGAACTCACGGGTACTCGACCCCTGAGCCACATCCTCAGCCCTATTTTGTGTTTTATGTAGAGACAGGGTCTCACTGAGTTGCTTAGTGCCTCGCTGTTGCTGAGGCTGGCTTTGAACTTGCAATTCTCCTGTCTCAGCCTCCCAAAGTGCTGGGATTAACTATTCTTTTTATTTGTTCTGTTTAGTTATACATGGCAGTAGAATGCATTTTGACACATCATGCATAAATGGAGTATAACCTTTCATTTTTCTGGTTGTACATGGTGTAGAGTTACACAGGTCAGGAAATCATATGTGTACATAGAGTAATGTACATCATTCTTACTATCATTCCTACCCCCATGTACCCTCCCCTCCCTTCACTCCTCTCTGTCTAGTCCAAAATACCTCTAGTCTCCCCCTCCTACTGTGAATTAGCATCTATATATCAGAGAAAATATTTGGCCTTTGGTTCTTCGGGATTGGCTTACTTCACTTAACATAATATTCTCCAGTTTCATAGGCCGCCTCTTGCTCTGCTCGTAAACATGATATAAACTGGAACAGTCTTTCTGGAGGACAACTGAGTGCCTGCATTTTGGGATAGAAACTATGAATATCCTTGCATTCCCAATTGCACATTGGAATTATTTGTTTCAGAAAAACAAAGATGTGCACAAATATTTAGTTATAAGGATGTTCATCCCAGCACCATTTTGGATATTAGAAAAATATAAAATGTTCCAAATGTAAAACCATAAGGAAATGATGAGAATTAATTGCGTTAATACAACAATGGCATATATAACCATTAAACATTATGTAGACTACTTAATGATATGAGAGATGTTTCACAGCACATCATTTAGCAACAGAAGAAGATTGAAAAAACAATTTATGTACTGTGATTCTCTTTATATAAAATAATTATATGGCAACTCGTGTAGGAAAAGTGATTCATTAGTACAAGAAGGTGTTATCATTGATGATCTGCAGGAGAAGAGATTATGGATAATTTTTACTTTTGTGTGCTTTGGTTTTTCTCTATCAGCTTTATAAAAATAATCATTTGACATAGATTTGCATCAAGTTTGCTTCCAAAGTTCCTTCTACGATTACTCTCTTCTCCCACATAAACTTCTTTATCCTTATACAAAATGTGGTATTCTGTGCACATGGTTCTCTAACCTGGTTTCTTTGTTGCTGCTTTTGTTTGTTCCATTTACATTTAGAGCCTGTATCAGTACACAAAGAACTTCTTCGTTCTTCTTTAAAACTGCATGAGGCCAATGATATTCCACTCCATGGATGACTCATATTCCATTTTAACTAGGCTTCTTTTGATTAATATTTAGCTGTTTCTGTGAGGGATGTGTGTGTGTGTGAGAGAGAGATGCCAACTTCCACATCATAGTCAAGAAGTTCATCCAGTCTTGGGTCCACAGGTGAACTTGTCAACAGAGCACCTCCATCACAAGGCTAACTCATTACTTTTTTTATTCAGGACCTTTCAGCAAGGTTGGTGAGTATCCAGTCCCAGAAGGCCCAGTTCATCCTCACCTTTAAGACCATGGAAGAAATATGGAAATTCTCCACGTACCTGAAGTTAGGTATGACACGACAGGCAGGTGGAGGAGGACCCACTGTATAGTTCAGCCAGTCTTTAGGGCTTGATAGTAAGGAATTGGTTTGGCTCTGAGAATTCAGAGTAATAGAGCCTCAAAGAGAATGGTTAACTTGAAATAGCACAAACTGCCTGAAACTAAATCTAAAGCAAATACTATTACTCTAAAATGTCACGTGAAGAAATTCACTTCCTTATATCCAGGGAGAGATTTCTTTATTAGATAATCAATCACTTGACAAGCAATTTGGACATCTACCAAACTGAAAGTACTGAGATAGATGTGAAGTTGATTTTTTAAACTGGAAAACTGGTAAGACCAAATAGGTGCTCAAAATATTAAAATTCTAGATGCTTACTCTATGTATTTGGAAAAGATAAAAGAGACGAGGGAGTTATCTACTAAAGTGACCTCAGCAGCAGAGTGTTCTAAAAAGTAAAGAAAGATGTTGGGGCACAGTGGCAGTATCACTGTGGTGGGCAGTGGTTCACCTGACTTCTCTAGGGAGAAAACTCTCAAATGGTTTCAGAGCCACGCCAAGCCAAGCCTTACAAAAAGTCCCCTGATTTAATGAACATTGGATATATCCCAAAAAATGCTGGGTTCCCTGTAGACATCCACAGGGAGAAACAGCCCCTCCAGGGCTGGAGGGTCATGATGACGCATGGCTAGAGGTACAACTTTTCTTATAGTTGTGGTGATTTTCTGCTCTTTCCATTGTACACATCTCTTGTGACAATAGAAGGTCCTCAGTATCCAAACTGTGCTCCATGGACCAGCTGCATCTCTCTCACATATGACCTGTCAGAAAAGTAGAATCCATCCTGGACCTACTGAGTCAGTATCTGTGTACACTTTCAAGTTCAAGTTCAAGAAACATGATTATAGGATGTTCATGGGCCTACATCATGATGATGGCCAGTCATGATAGAAAGAGATTTTTGTATCATAACAAAGAGAGGAAGCCTCCAAAGAAGCAAAATATTAATACAAATAATTCATGGTTAGAGACATGTCAAAGAACTATATATAATTTTTTCATATTTTACATAGCTTTTAGTCTGCTTTTAACAAGGCAAAGCTTATTAAGCATTGGATGAGGGGCAGGGTCAGAACAAGGAGGCTGAAGTCTATTCTGACTCTTGTGAACCATGGAGAAACTTCTCAGTCTCTACATCACAGGACTTTGAACCTCAGGACACAGGAGTTTGAACCTCAGGTCAGGAGAACTTGAAGGGGAGACTAGGAACCCCCAGAGTCAACACGGTAAGCTTGGAGACCTCTGTGATTGTATTAGAGCAAGGTAAATGGTTTGGTCATCTCAATGCATTTATGGAGACCCACAGTATGCTGAAAATAGTAAATATCACTTAAACATAACTTGTGTCTCCCAACAGATGCTGAGAAGGATCAACTCATTCTAGAAAGTTTCTAGCTGGCCTATTTTTCTGTTCTATTCTGCTTCCAGTTAAGTGACAGGTTGGGGATGGGGCCTTGGGTCACACTCAGGATGTAGCTCACTCACTTTCTTCTGCAGCTAAGCACAGAACTCATCCAGTTCAGGAATCTTATTGGCTTGACTTCTAGGCTATGTGTCCACTTGTCTGGAGCACCTTCTCTTTGACCACAAGTACTGGCTCAATTGCAGATTGGTGGAGGATACAGAGATCCAAGTGTCTGTAGATGATGAACACCTGGACACCATGTACCTGAGTCTCCTGATACAGGAAGGTGAGGCTGGCGTAGGCATGGAGATGGGTTCCCATCCACATATTTGTTATGGGAGTCCCTGAAATAATTAGGATACAAAGGGAGGCAAAAATCATTAAAACATGGGAATATTCACAAATAAACCTACCGTTATAATTGTACGTCTAACATTCCTTTTATTTATTTATTTATTTTGGTAATGGAGACTGAACTCAGCGGCCCTTGACCACTGAGCCACATCCCCAGCCCTATTTTGTGTTTTATGTAGAAACAGGGTCTCACTGAGTTGCTTAGCGCCTCACCGTGGCTGAGGCTGGCTTTGAACTTGCGATTCTCCTGCCTCAGCCTCCCTAAGTGCTGGGATTACAGGCTTGCGCCACCACGCCCGGCTCTAACATTCCTTTTAGTTCAACACTGACATTATATGAATGACCATGGTGGTGAGTCTCACTGATGTTAGAGCTGCCTGGGGAGTTTTAAAATGATTCCCATACCAGGGCTTCACCTAGGCCAATTTGAAATTCCTAGGAATGGGGCCCTGGTTATTGGCAATTTTTTTCTTTTTAATTTCTCATGTAATTCTAATGGTCTCTAAGATTGAGAAATACTTACCTAAATGTGTGATATAACTTGATTGCAAAATGAAATTGCAAATCTTGAAAAACCTGAAGTATTTGGTGCAATTAAATAAAGTGATGTTGAAGAACTCCTTGAAGCACCCCATGATCTGTTTACAAATGAAGACACCATCAGATTGGCAGATGGCCAAGTCAGATGACTTAGTAAACACATTGAGAGAGTCAGATTTGCATATGATATTTTTACATAAATGATCTCTTTATGATTGCATTGCACAAATCATGCGCAAAGGAAAGAATTTCATCTTGCATTCTTACAAAACTCAAGGTAATTACATTCACCTAAATCAACGTATTCTTTGTTGAGTCTAAGCTTAAGTGTGAAGTTGCAATTATAATTCAAGTTCTGTTAAGGGAAAACATGTTTTTGTAAGTTTGTTTTATTTCTTTTTTAAGTAAGGTCCTAATTAAGCCTTCCTTATTTTCATAAATTTCTCAGAAATGTTGGTGTCTATTTTAAGTGAATAACCTCTCAGGGGCTTTTTTTTTTCCTTGCCATTTTTCCTGGGATCACAAAAGACCTCTTATAGTGTCTCCCTGGTAAAGTCCACTTTACCCTCAGGAAGCATTGGGGTTCTGGATAGAAATGTCATCTTGCATGATAATCCTTTTTCACTTCCTGCAACTCATTGGAAAGGGCTTTTTTCTTATTACAGACCACTTCTTCTGCAGAGCCCTGTGCTCTCTGGCTCAGCCAGCTGAGAAGGAAGGGGAGTGTTTGACACTTATCAAGAATGAGTTAATCTCTGTGAAGATTTCTGAAGGCGAATCAGAGTGGGAAGGCATGTCCTTGGTGACTGGTCAGCGGGGCCTGGTGCCTTCATCAGTCCTGGAGCCTCTGCCTGTCCCTTTCCATCAGTGAGTAGCCCCTGACTTCCTGGGAGAGGTTCCTAGAGCAGACTGAGGTCTGCACAGAACAGAGTAGGCATGCTTTCAGACATGGGCTTCCACAATACTTGGAAGAGAATAAAATCAGAGTAGATTTTTATTGCTTTATTTTTTAATAGTCAAGATTCATACAATTTGATGAAATGGGACAACTCTAAATTTCAGATGGATCTTGTACCTAAGAGGAAATATACCCCATGGCCTCCCATGCAGTGTTTTGCAATGTGTGGACTGGAGGCTACTTGTATTGGCATGACCTGGGGATTTCAGTACAAATCAGACTCTCTGGTCCCCCTCATACTCTCTTGGGATTGGGCCCAGGAAGCTTTATTTTGAAATAAACTTCCCAGAGAATGTTTTTCTCACTGAAGTTTGAGAGTCCCTGTTGAATGCAAACATAGAATGATAATAAACACTATTCCAGACCATGGACTCTAGGTTTGTCTGGCAGAGAATCCGACAGTGAGAATGTAAAGGGATCACTTGTTAGTTATTTAACTGACAAACTAATTGCAGAGCCAGAAAATACCCCAGGTCTGCTGGACCCCTCTCCTTTTCGCAGTGCCTGGTGTAGAGTAAATTCTCAATGAGTATTTGCTGTCCTTAAATGAGACAAATAACATTAAAATATGACAAATAATGATCCTCATTATCATTTTCCTAATAGACTATACTGCCTATTTTTCTGAAATAGTTTTTTGAAATCTATGTTTGCAAACCCCATGTTTCTATTGGCAGATGGTTCCTAAAGAATTATCCAGGAAGCTGTGGTCTTTCCAGGAAGAGGGATTGGACAGGCTCCTTTCAGATCGGTATGACTGAGTTCAAAACACAGTATTGTTAGGGAGATCATGTTGTCCTGCCTCCTAATTTTATCTGCAGGTTTGGAATCAGTTGTGAATTCTGTCTTGTTTCTGCTACTGACTGGATCTGGGGAAGCCAGTTCTGTCTGTACATGTGGGTTTTCTTGCCTCTGAAATAAGAGGTCTCAAGTCAGGGCTGCAGCTACAAATGCCTGCAGGGGCAGGCAGGACCCAGGGATATGTGGAAGGCTTAAATGGAAGGCATTAGGGAATGGCAGGGATGATAGGGATTTAAAGATGGACAGGTGAAACCAACCAACCAACCAACCCTGGTGTGGGCCAAATTAAATATTTTGTGAGCTGATTTGACTGACAGATGGCCTGTTTTAAATCTCTGGGTGAAAAATTTTTCTGATTTTTTCCTTAAAATTATTTGAAATTAACCTTGTATTCAGAAAGAATATGAATGCTGACCACATAGTGAAGACTCAGAAAATATTTGCAGAATGAATAAATGAAATAAATGAATAGACACATATATGTATGTTCATATATGCCTTATTATAGGTGATCTCTACCTGTGTGTGCATACACACACACATATCTGTGAGCATATATGTATCCACTGGATAATGGAGTACCAGGACTGTACCTTCCTATCATTGTCATCCCTCAAGTTTCCTTTCCACCATGTTCCCTGCCACGCATCCTAGCAAAAATTGCAATTGTACAAGTTCTAAGCCCAAATAACACTATTAAAAGAAAGAACTAGAAGGAATTATGGAACTCAGATATTACAGCTAATCAATAACTGACTCTAAACAAGATTTTTAGCTTTCGGAGGCAATACAACCATGTAGTTAGGAACAAGGGGCTTTGAAGTGTGTTGTGGGTTCAAATTCTGCTGTACAACTTAAAACTATTGGGACCTTGGCCATTCACCTGCCCTCACTATGCTGCTATTTCTTCATCAGTAAAATGATACAATAAAACCAACTTCAAATGTTGTCCAGAAAGCTAAACATAACGTCATCTGTAAATCACTTAGTACTATTTCTCACTTTAAATGTCATGGTAAATCTGTTGGCCCACAAAGCAGGGGAATCTCTGATCTTGAAGACATAATGGATAGAAAGTTGATGGAAATGACTGAAAAGAATTGGGCCAGTGGTGTTAGCGAAGGAATAAAAGCAAACATGGAGACAGAGGCCATTATCTCCAGCAGAGCAGGATTAGTAGGAAGAAGGCCAACCAGCAGCTGTAAGTTCTAGACTGAGTTTGCCACTATAAGTTTCTTTCACAAATCACTCTTAATGCTGCTTCTACTTTGTAATCTATACAAAGGATGTTTTGATGGGTGCCGTACCTACCTTTTAGGATTCTTAGGAAAATTTGAGGAAATGACATAAATGTTCTTTGTAAACTGGATAGTGCAATACTCACAAAGAATGCCATTATTAGACTCCAATTTGGTAGCAAACTGGGTAAGGACTGTAGTCAGAAGGAGAGACTTTCAGATCCCTCTGATCATCAGCACTTTCTATTCTACCAGTCATAATGAGGCTGACATCTACTGAGGGTTGACTACCAGGCATTGGGCACGTTGTCTCTTGACTCTAACATTTATAAGCATCAGGTGCTCTTATCCCCATTTCACAGCTGGGTAGGCTGAGGGGCAGAGTGGCCCAAGCATCTGGAAGGACCTGTAGAGATATTCTAGTTTAGTGATCCTTGCACACTGGTTCATGGATTTGTGCCACCCATGGCCAGGTATTTACATGACAGAGGCAAAATCAAAGCAGGACAATGCTGTGAGGTATTCAGTTTTAAGCCATATCCAGTATTTGGAGACCATCTTTCTTATGTTTGTTAAAATATCTTTTATAAAACAATGGTGGAATTGTTTGTACTTTCTCTTTTTTTGAAAGTCCTACTTTGACAAAAAGAGAAGCCAGTCACCTTGTGTCATTCTTGCCAGTTTATTTTGGGGGGAATTTTACTGGACTTTAAAATTTTAAAGCCTGGGTCCCTTCACTCAGTCCCTGTTGTGGTGGCAGGTATGGGAAGGCTTGGCTGCCGCCGCCTTATTTATGACCTGTGTGTCATTTCCCCCAGGCAGAGGACGATGCAAGGCCTCAAACGATTATGAGAGGAAAGAAAAGGATGAACTGAGCTTCTTCCAGGGAGAAAGCATCGAGATTGTGGGCTTCGTCATCCCTGGGCTTCCGTGGTTCATCGGGAAGTTAGTGAGCTCAGGAGAAGTGGGCTTTGTCCCCACCAGGAGCATAGATCCCGATTCCTGCTCTCCAATGTGAGTATGCCGTGAGGGTGTCGTCATCTTTGAGTGAGGGGCAGCTTTAATAGGATATTAGAGGCAAGTGTTAGAGTTAATGGATTATATTTGGACTTAGGCATCTCACATCTTCCCCCACATGGCGACATCTTTCAGTACCATTAAATTAATTTAGTCGTCACATTTTGGCTGGCTTGGTTGTTTGTAAGGGTCACACTCCCACACAGCCCCTGTATCACATGCGAAGGCTATACCACTCTCTCCTTATCCACAGTGCCAACCATTGGTCTCCATGGTCACCTGTGGGACCTCATGCACCATAAATTGCACATTTGGTAGGGAAGGGCAAAGAGAGGCAGGGGACGGGGGGGGGGAGGGGAATGAGGGTAATTGAGTCCTAGTATAGCCCCAAACACTCTCTGGATTGCAGATATTCTTGAACCACAGAGGAGGGTGAATTTTGAGCTCAAAGGAACGGCAGCCCTGCAAGTGAACTCAAGCGGTGGGCAGTGTGCTGAGGTCTCCTGGATATGGTCCCTGTGTGTTGTGCCTGTGGCTGCCACTAGGTGTCACTCTGAGCTCGTGTTTTTTTGGTAGGGGATTTCTGAGGATGGTCTCAGCGTTTGCTTTGAAGTTCTCTTCTATGTGGGTTCCCCGCTGTCTTCTTCCACCAGGTGTGTGTGTGTGTGTGTGTGTGTGTGTACAAGCGCACATACCAGATTGGCCCTATTTTGAGACAGGAATTCCTCCAGGGGCTGTTTCTGGGGTCAGATTTAGCCTCTACCTCTGACACATAGGGAAGGGCCCTTGCTAGTCCAGGAAAGTAAAACTGTGAGTTTCCTTTTCTCACATCACAGATTTTAACCCCACCTCTCTAATCTCATAACAGTATCATCTGGAAAGCTAGTTTTAAAAACTTTCAGCAAACATTTTGCCCAAATAGATACAGTATTTGAATTTGACCAGAGTGACATTGGGGAACTTGGAGCTTTTGAGTGGGACAGAAGGGCACATTTTTCCTTTCTTAAATGTTAAAGACTATTTGAGATGCACTTGTGTATGTTTTACTAGGCAAAAGATTTCAGATATCTTTTCACTCCCTCTTACTTTTTATCTTCTGATCTTGATTTCTGCTTCAGAGGCAAATTCTGCTTGAAATTGCTGTTATCTTTTCAGTCTTTTTTTCTGATACTTTTAAAAACAGGTAATTGTTTATGAGGAAAAATATAATATGATTTTACCTACTTAAAATTTCATATAATTTGTTTTCTGCAACTGGCATGTTTTCATTTAACATTGTAAATTGAGGATTTATTCACATTGTGATAGGTATGATTCGTTTTAATAGTGTTACTTAAAAGAAATGTGCACGTTTGCATACAAGTAAGAGCTGGGTGCCGTGGCACACACCTGTAATCCCTGCATTTTGGGAGGCTGAGACAGGAGAATTGCGAGTTCAAAGGCAGCCTCAGCAGTGGCGAGGCACTAAGCAGCTCAGACCCTGTCTCTACATAAAACACAAAATAGGGCTGGGGATGTGGCTCAGTGGTCGAGTACCCCTGAGTTCAATCCTCAGTACTTAAAAAAAAAAAAAAGCAATATTGGTAAATTAGTGCACTCAAAATCAGGAAAAACAAAGAAAAGCTAGTATTTCATAGTATTACAAATTTTAAAAATTCTATCTTTTGTTATATCCCCATCTTAATCTTAATATTACCTGTCTTTTTTTATAATTTCATTTCTTGTGGAGGATTTTTTTTTTTTTTTTTTTTGGTACTGGGGATTGAACTCAGAGGCACTTGACCACTGAGCCACATCCCCAACTCTATTTTGTATTTTACTTAGAGACAAGGTCTCACCGAGTTGCTTAGAACCTTGCTTTTGCTGAGTCTGGCTTTGAACTTGTGATCCTCCTGCCTCAGCATCCCAAGCCACTGGGATTACAGGTGTGTACCCAGCTTGTGGCAGATATTTTTGCTGTTGAGAATTTTGTTGTTAGTTTCATAGCTGTTTCTTTGCAGGTAGGCAGTATTTTTTCTTAGTTTCTCATTTGTTTTCTTTGTCATTGATGGTTTATAATTATACCATGACACATCTAGATGTGATATACTCTATCACAAGTTTATGGCAGATTATTTACTTCTTTCTTCAACAAGTACATCTGTTAGTAGTTATTTCAGAGCAGATGTGTGAATTGTAAATACTTCTAGTAATTAATTCTTTGTCTTAAATATACTGAAAATATACTCTTGGATAATAATTTAACTAGATACAGAACAGCATCTTCAAAGTGTAAGGGAAAGTAACTATTAATACAAATTTGTAAGCTCAATTTTCAGGGTTTTATTTTATTAGTCTTTTTAGAGAGCCATTTTTTTCTTTTGTCAACCATGTTTTAAAAATTACATTAATCACAACATTTACCTTGATTATTTTCTTATTCTTTTTTGTTTTTATTTTATTAGTCTATGTTCTTATCATTTATATATAATTCTTTCATCCCATGAAATTGAACACTGAAGTAATAGATAATTGAACCCAGAAAGAAAATTAAGAGAAATAGACATCTTGAAAAGACCTATAAACATGAAGAAATGGACCTCCTGTTAAAAATGATACTATTTTTATTTATTTTACTCAGGACTTGGTGTGTTTCTTCAATCTGAAGACTCATGTCTTTCTTCAGTTCTGGAAAATTCTCATTCTCCCTTTGAATACTGCTTCTCTCTCCTTCTTTAATTTCTCTTGTGGAATTCCTCTCAGAGGTACGTTCTCATTCTGTCCTATATCTTGCTTAATCAGTTCTTTTATATAGTTCACCCTTTTTTACTCCAAGCCACATTCAGGATGATTTCCTCAAAATGATCTTCAGTTTCACTAATTTTCTCCTCTACTATGACTAAACTGGCTGTTTAACACCCCTATCCCAAATGCCACATCATCCTTCATTTCCATGCCTTTGTTTTTGTATTTGTATTTTCCTAATGTTTACATGTGGTTGTTTCTCCTTTTGCAATGTTCCATCTTTTCATTGAAGTTTATATTCATTCTATTTATTTCATTGTTTTAACTATGCTTATAAATTATTCTTTGGATTAGTGCTATTTCTAGTTGTATAGTATACATTTACCTCGATGTGCATCTTCTGTATCTCTTTGAGGGTAGTTCATTTTCTTAAATTGTACTTTTGGATTTGTATTTTTTTGTTATGTGAACTAATTTCCAACATTTAGAAGTGTTGCATAAATCTTGGACTGAAAAAAACCTCCCTGTGGAGTAAGTTTTGCACTTGATTCTCTTGGAGTTTAGGGAACTCATGATCCAGGACTAATTTTTTGAATGTTGTTCTCTGTGGCACCTTCACTGTGCAGTGTAAATTCAGATTCCACACCTTCAGTGGTATAGGCCTAGTTGTTTGTTTTTTTCTAGGGACTTTCTTCAGTTCTGGAAAATTCTGATCTCTAGATTCTCCCCCAAAAGAATCTGAGTCTTCAGATTGAGGAAGCACACCAAGTCTTGAGTAAAATAAATAAAAATAGTGTCATTTTTTAACAGGAGGTCCATTTCTTCATGTTTATAGGTCTTTTCAAGTAGATGAAAAGTGTGCTCTTGGCAGGCAGTGCGAAGTTTTCCAATCACCTCTTTGAGGAAGCTGTTACCCCTTTAGAGTCCAGACTTTATGAATAAAGCTTAATTCAGCCCCCTGCTTGACACAGGGCCAAAGTCACATCTCCTGTCCCTGGGTGTCATTGCAAGGTGAGCCCCAGTTCTGAGGACCAGTGTCTCAGTTGAAACCATCAGGGTCTCTGGGCCAACTGCTCTCACCTACCAACCTGGGTTTGGTTTCTGCTTTAGTTTTTGGATCCCAGGGATTTCCCTTTCTTTAGAGGTAAAGCATGGGTCACAGTAGTTATGTTTGCAGCATGTTATTGAGGATTTGTGTGTCCAGGGAGAGAAGTCCTTTAGAACACTTCAGGCTGTCATATTGCTAGAAGCTTTACCGTATCCTTCTAAACAAGCTTTCATTTTGGAAATTCACAATGCCATTTGTCACTTTCCTTGAACACTCTCTCAATACATGAACGTCAGAACACTAGCAGATCAAGTCTGAGGCAGTGGACCTCAGAGGGACCAGATCTCAGTTTCAGTCTCAGCTTAATCACTTTGTGGCTGTGTAATTCTGAACATTCCGTGGAATCTTTCATAACCATTTTCTTCATCTATGAACATGAATTTAAACCCCTACATCATAGAGCTATTATGAGTAGTAAATGAGACTGACAGCTCTTTGGGGAGAATCTAAAGATCAGGCCAGAGAAATGGGAGCTCAGTGCACATGGTGAGACCAGCCCTAGGCCAGATATCAGAACATGGCTCTAGTGTCAGTTCTGCCACTACTTTCTGCTGTGGCCCTGAGCACTTTATGTAGTTGCAATTTTTCTTTGGCTTTCAGGCTGCTCTTACCTGAGCTATGGAGACAAAGGGTAAGTGGCTGACCACAGCATATTCCACTCTATCTAGAGAATCTCTATTATTCCCTAATTAACCACTTCCAAAACATACATTTCATTTTTCTGTGCCTCCATTTCTTCCTCTACAAAAAAAGGTGTAAATTGTACCTCCATGAGCCCACAGGACAAGGGACCAGACAGGAGAAAGATGCACAGAGGGACAACTCTGGAGATTTAAGAGGAACCTCTGTCTTTTCTGTAGATGAGGATTAGTGTATGCATGTGAGAAAACTCCTTGGTTCTGGTGAATTAACCACTTAAAGACAGTAGTTGATGCTGACTCAGTGCCAAGAGCAAGGCCTGTTTCTACCAGCTACACTGCAGCATCTTGTAATTCCCTGGGGTAGTTGATAGAACATTTAGAAATGTCTTGCTTCTATAGTGGGAAAACTGGTCCTGGACTAATCCTGGATGAAGTATACATTGACTCCTTTTGATAAACTTTCTATATATATATATATAGAAATATATATATAATATATATTATATATATTATATTATATATATTATAATATATATAATATATATATTCTATGTTTGTATAAATGTTGAAATAGGTCTATTATCATGTATAACTAAAAAGAACAAATACAATTTTTTAAAAAAATTGGCCCTGAGGTTAAAAAACAATTGAAAATGATCTTAAAACATGTTCAGCCAAGTAGTGGATTGAATGCTTCCTAAGGCATTTCTAGTTACAAATTCTTAACTAATTCCATGTAAATTGTTAACAACTCCATAACAAATCTCTAGTAAGCAAACTAGTCTTAACAATCAGGTTACACAGCAGGATCAGTATAAGGTTCTTTTGTTTTTGATCATTTCTTCCAGGCCCCGACTCCCTTCCCATCCCTTATCAATGCCTTTCCTCTCTTCATATTACATGTGCTATTCTCTGCTATGTAATTAAGTCTCAGCAACTGTGAAAGATTCCTTCCCATCACATGACACGCTCTTCCTTGTTCCTCTAGATTGTACTATTTGTCCCTAACTTTTTCCTCAAATAGCCTAAAGGCAAAGAAACTTCTTTTAATGGTTCCTTTCCAATTCTTATACTTAAGACAGACAGATACTGTTTCTCCCATTAAAACTGGACATCATGCGGCCTCAAAGAATGGGTTGTGGTTGAGAAAAGGGGATCCTTTTAAAAAAATTTTTTTTGAGGAAATGGAGTTTTAGTAAGAGGAGTGTTTGCATTTCCTCTTTGACCTATGTGGCAGCCACACAGCTCAGTCCTGTGTGCATGAGGTACTAATGGCTCTTCTTCTTTGGCAGGGACAATATAGTTTGCAACAGTGAGATGAGAAGTCTGATTGCAGCAATGAGCAAATGGGTTGATCACTTCTCTAAGTTCTTTACTGCATCTTAAGAATGAGGAGAAGGAGATGGAGTCTGGAACCTTACACTAACGTGTCTCTGTCTTTTGCCCCAATTCAGGAGCAAGAACTCTGCATTTTTCAGTGATGAGGAAAGATACTCTCTGGGGGCTCTGGGAAACGACAAGAAAGAGGAGTGTGCCAGCTTCCTCCACACGCTGGCTCAAACTGACATCACGTCTGTCTACAGACTTAGTGAGTGTTTGGTCTTCAACTCCTTGCAAAAGCTCAGGGTCCTCAAGACTAGGAGGGTATCCCTAACCAGGAATAGAATATCTCTAAATTTTAATTCCATCCAGGAATTTGGGATCTGGCTACTATTCAGTTGATGATCATATTTGATTAGCTACATTTCACCTTAGATTTCAGGTAATTCTGGGCACGCACAGAACATGCTGTCTAGAAACTGAGATAAGATGAAATCCACTTGCCTATATCACAAGTGTCAGCTGCATCGGGACTTTCATCTTAATCTCAGACAAGAACTTCCTTAATTGTGGTTGAAGTCCTTCTTTCTAGGGCTGAAATAAAAATCTAATAACAAAGGTGAGATCATAGGATGTCACAGCTGGAAGGGACCTAAGAGATTATTTCTCCCCTCATTTTCCAGATTGGGAAACTGAGGTCCAAATGAATTAATGCCTGAGCCAAGATAAGAACTGCCCTCTTCTAACTACCCGCCAGGATAGTCCATTCCACCACACTTACCTACTGACCATGACATTGGGCTCTTGGATATATTAGTCTGGTGGGGTGAGGGGCCTTAGTGTCTGGCACGTTTTCCTCAATTTCTGAATGACTAGGTGAGTAAATAAATGGATGATACTGATTTCCCTTGTGGTGGGAGAGGCTCACCACCCCATGTTAGGAAGCACACTTATTCTCTGATGATGGTTTGAAGAAGGATTCTTTTTTCTTCCACTTCTTCAGTGATGGCAATGTTGTGGCCACTCCTGTGTAGTCAGATTAGATAGGCCATATTTCATGGGTACATTCAGAGATTCTGCACAAGGACCATAAGGCCAGCTCCCAGGATAGAGGGGGATGTTGGAGGCTTTCTCCATGCATGAGGAGGAACACCTACCCCAGACATCAGCACCTGGCCTAGCTTTGCTTTTGAGCAGATCACAATGGTTCATAAGTCTGAGCCAACCAGTCGAAGCTGACACTACCTAGTAGATGTGGGTGAAGACTGAAACTCAAGGAGAGCTCAGGGTGTGCCATGGGAGGGCAGAGGGGCGTGGCAGACTGGGTCAGAAGCTATCTGCTACTCTTGATCCATTGGATGTGAGATCCAAGGGAAGACCCAGGCAGCATGTTGCCTTTTGTTAAAGGCCAGGAGTGGAGCTCTGCTGAGCATAGGCCGTGCCTAGAGTCATGAAGCTGTCCTGGCACTGAGGCAGCTAGCAGAGGGCCACCTTAGTGGTAGATTCTGGGTTTCTCAACCCGTGCCTTGGCAAGGAGTGCCCCTCTCATTCATCTTCCTATCTGGTAACTCAGGTACCATTTGTGCTCTTGGTGTCCTGGCCCCAAAAGAAATGGCTACAGTAAGACTGGCACACAACCCTCAATGTCAGAGCCAAGCCATTCTCCAGAGCCAAGCTCAGCTCAGCTCTCTGTCTTTAGCTATGGGGGCTCCCACTCTTTACAAGTTGCAGTTCTTGAATGTCTGCAGTGATAGTCCCACAAGCAGCCTTCCCTGGACAGCAGAAGGAAGAGGCTTGACTAGCTGAGGTGTCTGCTGGTCTTCTGTGTTCTCTTGCAACCTGGAAGGGTCACACAGATGGCTGTTGCTTCTCTGTCAGGAAGAGGTAGAATCTTCTCTTTAGCAACTGCTGTCTGTGGCTTGTGAGTCTGGCCTTTACCTCCTCAGCTCCACTGTGGCTCTTCAGGCAAGAGTGTTTGTTTCTTCACTGCTGAACCCAATGTGTCTTCTTGGATCTCACTTCATCTTGTTTCATTTTTGTGATGTTTGGTGGTTGCATCCTAAGTCACCTTGGCCTGTGTGACTCTCCTCTCTGTCTTTTTGGTCTCTTTCTGCCAGGGAATACTAGTGTTCTTCAGTCTTATTAAAAACTCTTCCTCTCCCCTCCTCCTTCCCTTCCTGCTTTTCTCTCTTTCCAAATGCTTTGCCTGTGTGATCACATTCTATCCTGGGACATTGCCCAGCTCCTGGTGACCTGCTGTGGGCTGCAGATCTGTATTTGCAGTCTCTCCTTAGCTCCAGACCTACTTTATTCTTTGCCTAGAGCTCCTGCAAGTAACTTGAAGTTAAAGTGGCTAAAACGGTACTCGGGATTCTCCTTTCCTCCTCCTCATCCCACCAATGTACTTCAGGGGAAAAAACTGGGGACCTCAGAGGCGTTTTTGCTCTTTTTTTCCTCACTGGGTCCCCTGGTCTTGCCACTTTTATAAAGCACAGTGTCCAGCACACTGTGCACACTAATCCAATGCCTGTTGAGTGGATGGGTGACAAGTGAATGGAGCATGTGGTGCACATGGACAGGGAACAGCATCACATGCTGCTAGGTGCTCATACTTGGAGTTCTGGCCTGGTTCTGTGGAAAACTTGCCAAAAGGTTTGGCACTGCATTTTCTTTCTTTCTTTCGTTTTTTTTTTGGTACTGGGGATTGAACTCAGGGGTACTTGACCACTGAGCCACATCCCCAGCCCTATTTTGTGTTTTATGTAGAGATAGGGTCTCACAGAATTGCTTAGCACCTTGCCATTGCTGGGGCTGGCTTTGAACTCACAAGTCTTCTGTCTCGGCCTCCCAAAGTGCTGGATTTACAGGCTTGCATCATTGCGCCTGGCTTGGCACTGCATTTTCTGGCCTCCATATTTCATCACCACCACTTAGTACTAGCCCTTCGGTATATAGCTTGTTTTGAGATTTTCTTCTCAGAATCTGGGTCTCAGTTCCCAGCTCTAAAGTGTGTGGGTTAAACAAGAAGGTCAGGTCCATGCAACTCTTAAATTGCAGATTCTGCTATTTTTAAATGATAACCAATGGTCTGAAACTTTACCACAAAACCTCCCTAGGGGTTACTGGTTTGGGTCCCTGGAGGCATCGGCATGGTGACCCATTCTGACCTAACACTAGGTCTGTCCTTCATCTCTACCTAGGTGGGTTTGAATCCATCCAGAATCTTCCAAATGATTTGAGCGGTGAGTAGAAATTATGCTGAACCTGGCCTCTCCTCCTTCAGGTCAGCACGCTTGTCCTCTTGCCTAAATTGCAGGTGCTCAGGGTTGCTCAACTCTGCCTATCCTTGTAGCATCCCAGCCTGAAGGCTTCAACGAGGCCAGGCCTGGTGGAGCCTGGGAGGAGCGACAGGTCACGAGCTCCAGACAGTCCAGCAGCTCCGAGGACTCCCGCCTGGAGGAGGAGGAACTCCTCTCAGCCGCCTCGGACAGCTATCACCTCCCGGAACCTGATGACCTGGATGATCCAGAACTGTTTATGGACCTAAACACTGATCAGGATGAGGAGGAGGCTGATAACTTTGGCTCCATATTGGCTTTTCTGGATCATGAGGGTTACACTGATAACTTTAAGAGCCTGTATGATTTCTCCTTCTCTTTCCTTACTTCTTCATTTTCCAACTTCTCTGAGGAGGATGAGCTTGTGACCTATCTGGAGGCCTCGAGGAAATGGGCCAAGAAGAGCCAAATGACCTGGGCACATGCCCGGCTCTGCTTCCTCCTGGGCAGGCTGAGTGTCAGGAAAGTCAAGCTCTCCCAGGCCAGGGTGTACTTTGAAGAGGCCATCCACATTCTCAATGGGGCCTTTGAGGACCTATCCTTGGTGGCTTCTCTGTACATCCACTTGGCTGCCATCTATCTGAGACAGAGGTTGATGCATAAAGGCCCCGCCCTGCTGGAAAAGGCAAGTGCTCTACTGGCTTGCCTGCCGGACCGTGAGTCCAGTGCCAAGAGTGAACTTGATGTGGTGGCCTATGTGCTGCGCCAGGGGATTGTGGTGGGCAGTAGCCCCCTGGAGGCCAGGGCCTGCTTTCTGGCCATCCGACTATTCCTGAGGTTAGGTCGGCATGAGGAGGTCCTGCCCTTCGCTGAGCGCCTGCAAGTCTTGTCTGGACACCCTCCTCCTTCAGATGCCATGGCCACCATCTTGAGTTTTCTCTATGACAAGAAATATCTTCCACATCTTGCGGTGGCGTCTGTTCAGCAACGTGGTACCCAGAGTGCCCAGGCGGTATCTCTTCCAATTTGGCAGGTCTACTTGGTCCTCCAGAATACCCCCAAGCTGCTTGGCATTTGCTCCTCAACCTGGGGTGAAGTTTCTGCCCTGGCCTGCCCGACACTCAGGCAGGCGCTGGCTGCCTGTGAGGAACAAGCTGACTGGAGCACCCAGAGGGTTCTGTGTCTCATCCTGTCCAAAACATACCTCCAACACAGGTCTCCTGATGGCGCCATCCACTACCTGAGCCAAGCCTTGATGCTGGGGCAGCTGCTGGGTGAGCCAGAAGTCTTTGAGTCTTCCCTCTGTCTGGCATGGGCCTATCTCTTAGCCAGACAGGCGAAGAAGGCTCTGAACATTCTTGAGCCACTGTTATGCTCCTTGAAGGAGACAGAATGTGTTGCCCAAAGGGGAGTGGTCCATAACCTCCTGGGGCTTGCACTTCTAGATGAAGGCTGCGTGAGCAGAGCTGCCACGAACTATCTCCAGGCCTTGAACAGAGCTTGGGAGATGGGGGATGTACGTAACCAGGCAGTGATTATGGCCAATCTTGGTCACCTGACCCTTAAGTCCTGGGCTCCACAGCCAGCCAGGGACTTTCTCCTACAGGCAGTCCAACTCTATTCTGAACTCCAAACCTGCAAGGAGACGGACATGGAATTAGTACAGGTACTTCTCTGGCTGGCTCAAGTTCTGGTGTCTGAACACCAGCTGACCCACGGTCGCCTTTGTTATGAAATGGCATTGCTGTTTGGCTTAAGGCATCAACATCTAAAGAGTGAGTATGTCCCGTGCTGTGGGGGAGCATTAGGGAAAGTGTTGGAACATACTTTGCCCATGTGCTGTCTCAAGACATCTTATTCATGTCCTGCTTTATGTTCAGGTCAGCTTCAGGTCACCAAATGCCTCTGCCATTTCTACAGCTCTGTGTCCCCAAATCCTGAGGCATGCATCATGTACCATGAGCGCTGGCTGACCCTGGCTCAGCAACTCAGGGACAGGGAGATGGAGGGGAGGCTACTGGAGTCCCTTGGGCAACTCTATCGAAACCTAAACACTGCCAGGTGAGTGATGCTTAGGGACAGTCTTCGAGAAGCTTTCTTTCCTTAAGGAGAAACAGTAATCTTTCCTTCAGGAAGCCAAGTTCAAATGCACATGGCAGATACATTGAATCATGGAAAATAGTTCTGCATTTTTCTGCAGCCTCCATGCAGTGCATTCATTATTGAACTGTGTGATATTGGGCAAGTTATGTACTTTCTCTGTGCCTCAGTTTCCTTATCAGTAAAAGGAGGATCTTAATGGCTTTTATCCTGTAGTGTTGTTGTGAGGGATGAATGAGTTAAAGCTCAAGGCATGCTTGGAATAGTTCTGATATATAGAAAGTCTTGGGAATGTTGACTACATCACTATTATGTGTACATTTCCATAACAACTCATCACCTGACTGTAGCTGAGGGTGTGTAACTCAGAGAAATGGCATTATGCTAAGGTCCAGATAACCTTTAGGAGGTCTTCATTATCTTCATTAAGGGACACAAAATAAATAAATCCACTGAAGACAGATATAAAATTTTATGGTGAAAATTTTGATTGGGACCTTACCTTTAAAATGAAACTGGAAGTTTATGAAACAAAGTTTATTTTCACCTTTACACTAAGTTTCAGTATAGTCATACAGTAAGAGTTGACTGCTCAGATTGTGTGGACAAAATGTATAGTGAAAGGAGACATGTTTTGTGATTGTCTTTTTGATGCAATCTTAAGCTTCATTTTTTTCAAAATTATGCCAAAACTGAACTGTATAACCCAAAAGCATCTTTTAACTCTTTGATATTGAAATTATTCTCACTCGAAGTGTCTTGCTATCTGCTGCAGATGTTCTGTCTCTTCACTGATCTAAGGCCACTTGGTCCTCCTCAGCCAATAGACAGCCTGCAGTTCTATTTTCTAACAAGCCTTTTCAATATTCCATTAAGTCCTATAAGCTTTGCAAGATTTTCCATTTTATTTTGCAACTTATTTGCATAACACTGTGTTCATAATTACAGATAACTTCTAAAATAGAGGGGAGGAGTACTTGTAGTATTGAGCACAGAGAAGCCCTTGAGGAGAGGCTAATTAAATGGCAGCTTTTGCTTTTAGGCAACATGGTAACTTCAGGTGCCTGGACAATCAGATAATGAATAATGACATAACAAACTCTCTCTCTTCATCTAGATATATGTCTATATATATGCATATATATATTATATATATATATATTCCCCTCCCTTTCCCTCTCTGTTACCTTTTGTCTCTTAAAAGAATCAGGTGTCTTCCAAACTTCCCACTATCTTTGCCTTCAGTTACAGGGGGCAGTTTTGGACCCATGTAGCATGTCGGGGGAGGGACAGAAGAAAGGCCTGGCCCTAGCCTGTCCTTCTTCCATTCCAGGACACCCTTGATTGCTTCTGGAGCAGATACAAAAGGCAGGTTTCAATGAACCTTTGAGATGAAACCATCACATGCTCACAGGGAGGCACTTCAGAGCCAGGCTTTGGAAATGAGGTGCCAAATCTGTGTCAGACTTATTGCTGCCTCTTGCTGTGGTACAAGCTCATTCTCAGGTTAATCCTGCTCCTGGCCTTGCCAACCATCCTTTGCTCTTCAGTCCCCCACCCTAACCATGGTTGTCAAAACCATAGATGTCTTAATAGGGGAGCCAGAGTGAAAGCCCTGGAGGCTGTCAGTGTGACTGCAGAAGCCATGTCTAAGTGTTCAGAATCACCATCCTTCTTAGATGATGAGGTTAAGAAGCAAGATGAGGGAAGGAGCAGGGCTGCAGTTGGTCCCAGAAGAGACTGGAGAAAGCTGGAAGCTGCGGGGCTGGGAAAGGGGCAATCACCACTGGATTAGTAATGGGGAAACCAGATCTTGCTGTGATGTGATAACATGTCCTTAAACACTCACTTTTCTTGGTTGCTGCATTTACAAAGTTAAGTTGAATCAAGAACCTCTTAGTTCTAAAATGTTGACTCTGGGACCAGCTAGCTACATTATTTTGTCAGTGACTCTCAGTACCAGAATTCTTGCTGCCTCCTAAGAGTCTTGACTTTAGGGGAGCAGGTTCTTAAAGTTGTGGGCATTTTAAAGGGACTTTGAGGTCAGAGACCTAAACTTCAGAGATCTGAAAGACTTTGAAGTATGTTCACAAGTTCTTGTAGGCAGACGTTGTGTCTAGCATGGAGCTAGACGTATTTTAAGTGTATGAGTGGGCAGTCAAGTGGTAAATCGGTTACTTAGTCCACTAACTTGTGACCTTTGAGCCACAGCTACATGCTGACTTAGCCACAATGATTAAGACGGAAATGGGGGAGTTTTGCTTAAGGGAGTCCCTAGATCTTTTGTTCAGAGCTAGGTAAAGAAAGAAAGGTAAGGGGCTGGGATTGTGGCTCAGTGGTAGAGCGCTTGCCTCGCATGCGTGAGGCACTGGGTTCGATCCTCAGCACCACGTAAAAATACATAAATAAAATAAAGATACTGTGTCCATCTACAACTAATAAAAAAATATTTAAAAAAAAAAAGAAAGAAAGGTAAGCCGGGCGTGGTGGCTCATGCTTATAATCCCAGCACTTAGGGAGGCTGAGACAGGAGAATCACGAGTTCAAAGCCAGCCTCAGCAATGGCGAGGCACTAAGCAACTCAGTGAGACCCTGTCTCTACATATATAACACAAAATAGGGCTGGGGATGTGGCTCAGGGGTCGAGTGCCCCTGAGTTCAATCCCCGGTACCAAAAAAAAAAAAAAAAAAAAAGAAAGGTAGCTTAAAGGTAGGCTCTCTGGTCTTTAGTGACAAGGACCATGTTCAGATTGCCATCAGTGGAAGCTCAGATGCTCATTGCAACAGTCCTTTGAGTTCACTGGCCAATATAGTATTAGCCACAGAACACAGTGAGTCTTTTCTTCGGGAGCAGTCACTGGTAAGGATTCCAGTAATGCACAGTCCATTAGGACATGGGGATTTGCTCCCAAATGAGGAATGTAGATTTTTCCTAAAATTAAACAGTTGCTTATGATGAGCAAACAAACCAACATTAAACCAGCACTGAAGATTGTAAGTTGAAAAATAGAGTCTCCTTGCAGCAGTTCCCAGACTCCCCAGAAGCAACTATGTAAAGATTTTAAATATCTATAAAGAAATGTTTTATACATAAGAATGATTATATATGATTCATATTCTCTATATTAAATATTAAATGTATTAAATATAATACACATATATTTAGTCACATAAATTGGATCATGATAATAGTTCTGTTGTGTCATATACTGTTCTATTGCTTGCTTTTTCATTTAAAAATATCACCATGAAATGTTCCAGCATTTTAGCACACTGTGGGGGCCCTTTGGATGTGTCAGGCACCATGGTTGGTTCTGAGGAATTTGATGGTTAGGAACAAAAGTCTAAAATAACTGTTCCCAAATGGAGCAGCCTACTCGGTGTGGGAGAAAGCATGTCACCATCACAAGTGTTCAATCAGAGGCTGACTCTTCAGGAACTTCTCGAAAAGTTTCCTGAATTGAGTTGGACCTTTATTGAAGTATTATAATCATATGCCAAAAAATTCATCCTTTATAAAGCAGTGTACAATTTAGTTTTTGGTATATTCACTAAGCTGTGTAACCATCACCACTATCTAACTGTAGAACATCTTCGTGATCTCCCTCCAAGTCCTGAATCCATCAGTGGTCACTCCCCATTACCCATCCTCACCTCATCCCTGGAAACACTCCTCTACTGTCCATCTCTATGGATTTTCCTATGCTGGATATTTTATATAAATGGAGTCATATTATATATGGCATCTTGTGACTGGCTTCTTTTACTTGGTATGATGCTTTCAAGGTTCATTTAGTTTGTCACATGTAACAGTATTTTTTTTTTCATTGCTGGACAATATATACCACATGTGTTTATTATGTGATATACCACATTTTTTTTAAAATATTTTTTTTTAGTTATAGATGGACACAATGTCTTTATTTTATTGCTTTGTATCTGGTGCTGAGGATCGAACCCAGGGCCTCACACATGTGAGGCGAGCGCTCTACCGCTGAGCCACAATCCCAACCCCTATACCACATTTTTTTATTCATTCCAAAGTTGATGGATATTTGGCTTGTTTCCATTTTGTGGCTATTATGAAGAACATGGCTATGAACATTCATATAGGAGTTTTTGTGTGAAGATATGCTTCTAATTCTCTCAGGTGTGTACCTAGGAGTGGAATTACAGTCATGTGGTAACTCTGTTGGAGTGTTTGGAGGAATCACTGTACGGTTTTCCAAAGTGCTGCTCCATTTTATCCCCATGAGTGATGGACGAAAGTTCTCCACATCTCCACCCACCCCTGCAATTCCCTGCCTTCTTCACTTTTCTGTCCTAGTGGGAATGAAATGGAAGCGCGTTGTGTTTTTTCCTCCACTATGGTTTTAGTTTGCCCTTCCGTAATAGCTAAAATATTGAACATCACTTCATGTGCTTACTATCCTTTTTTGTTATCTTTGGAGAAATGTCTATTTGAGTAATTTGTTCATTTTAAAATTGGGTCATTTGCCCTTTTATTGTAAAGTTGTACGATTTTTTAAAAAACTTATTTTGATATAAGTCCCTTATCAGAAAGCATTTTCTTCCAACTCATGGATTGTGTTTTCACTTTTTTTATTGCCTCATAGAATGCGTTGGGAAATGGCCCTTCCTTTTCTATGTTTTTTTTGGTAAGGGTTTGTGAAGGATTGGTGTTAATTCTTCTTTACATTTTTGGTAGAATTCTGTCATGTTTTTCTGCATGTAATTTAGGGCTCTATCATTGGGTGCATACATATCTATAATGGTGTTTTCCTGATGGGTCGACTGTCTTGTTACTGTCAAATGTCCTTCATGTCTTTAGTGGAAATTTCATTCCTTTTATCCAGTGTTAGAATAGGCACTTCAGCTCCCTTTGGTTAACGTTTGCATAATATATATTTTTCTATGCTTTTACTTTCTAATCTATTTGTCTTTGAATCTGAAGTATGTTTCTTATAGACATCATATAGTTGGATCATTTAAAAAATTGATTCTTTTTATGGGAGTGTTTTGTCTACTTATATTTAATTAGCTACTGGTTAAGACAGTATTTATATAACCATTTTATTCTTTTCTTTTCTTTTCTTTCTCTCTCTCCTTTTTCTTTGTGGTGCTGGGGGTGGACCCCAGGGCCGGGCACCTGGTAGGCAAGTGCTTTACCACTGAACTACCCTCAGCCCTTGCTATTTTTTTCTTATATATGTCATGCATTTTTAGTTTTTTGATTCTCCCATTACTTCCTTTTTTTGTATTAAATATTTTTACCATATTAATTTTCTTGTCAATTCTTTTACTATATTTCTCTCTGTTATTTTCTTAGTATATTCCCTGGGGATTAGAATTAGTTTCTTAACTTGTAGTAAGCTCAGTTGTTGCCTGGGCAGGCACACAGGTCCACACATGCGTGTGGTCTTCCTGATTCCAAGGAGGATATTGGAGCTTTACAGAGTCTTTTGTGGACATCTCGTTCCTCCATTTTTCCTTTAATTTTTTTCTTGTAAATCAGCATCTTGTTTGCTCCAAATGTTTTTTCTACCTCAGGCAGTGACAAAGCTCGATAATCACTGCTGATTTTTTGGACAGACATGCTAAGGAAAAAGGTGTTTACTGAGTGAACTCTGAGTAGGTCAGAGGAAAGCAAGCCCTGTGAGTGCATGCTTTCAGGGAGCATTCAGAAAGGTTCAACAGTGACAAATTCTCTGGGGATGGAACTCTGGGGGTTTCCAAACTCTCGAAGGCCCCTCCAGTGGTTGCACAAATGCTGATTTTCCCAGTTACGGTGAATATGAGGCTTTGGTTTTTGCAGGTGAGCAGGAGGACTCTAGGGTCAGTTAGAAAGGAACAAAGCTTACTGTTCTTAAGAGTATTGACATTGTTTTAAATGGAAACTTCTTGGATGGTTTTATATCTTTGGTTAATTTCCAGAGTTTGGGAAAAGCTTATTTTGGCAATTTCTTTCCCCAGTGTTTTCATTGTTTTTCTGGAGTCCTGGAGTTTTGGAGGTTCTTACTCCAACCTTCCAGAAGTTAACCCTGACTAACGTCTTTTAATTCTAGTATTCAAAGATTCTAAGATCTGAGAGTTTTATTTGTATTGGGAGGAAATAAAAATGTACTTCTCCTATTTTACCGTCAATATGAGTGACATTAAGAGGGAGTTCAGGAAGTACTTTAGGTATGAGAGGAAACTCCTGCAGACAGAAGGTCATTGTCCCTTTGTAAGGTGGCCATTTCATCAAAGAGAACATGCTGTATCGCTATGTTTACTTAGCATGTGTAAATCCTATACCACTCTTATAGTGTGCTAAAAAAAGAAAGAACAAAGACCAGCTAACAGACAAAAACCCAGGTGTTTCCACACACCTGGATGTGGTTACTGTAATTTCTCACTGGACTTCCTGGTAGCTGGGGCAGAAGAGGGGACTGCCACACGAGGTTGTGTCTGGTCAAAGAACTTAAACAAATGTGTCTGTCAGAGCCAGTTTTTCCTGGCACCGATCTCTAGGAGGAATTTGTTAAGTGGGTCTTGATGGGCATATTTCTTCAACTCAACCTTCCTCAAGGGATTTCCATTCTCACAAAGCTCAGAGTCACAGCAACAAAGGCAGGGATTGTTTATGGAAGCAGTGTCAGGCTTGGATGCAAGGGACAGGGCACTTTCAGCATGGGGTGGGGGAACCTGTCAGGGAAGGATTCATCTAGGTAGAGCATTTGAAGAGGTTCCTGAAGAACAGGTAAGATTTTGCAAAGTGCAGAAAGGGGAGAAAAACATTTTAGGTGGAGGGAAGAGCAGTAATCATGGAAATGCAGGGACCTATTTGAAAACCATTTTATAGAATTAGCAGATGGTTTTGGTGATCAACTGGATATGGGTAGAGAGGAGACTGGGAGCCTGTGGCTTTGGAGCCATGAGGAGGTTGCGTTGGAGTAGGAATGGCGGTGGGCCTCTTGTGGAAACTAAGATCTGGTGGTGGCATGAACCCATTGATGGACATGAGCCCATGATGTCCAAACCATCTGTGCCCAGAGGTGGATTAGCAAACTTTTTAAATAAAGATCAGATAGTTCATGGTTTAGGCTTTGTGGGCCATATGGTCTCTGTCACAACTTCTCCACTCTGCAGTTATGTGCAAAAACATCCATATCCATAGATAATACATGAATGAATGAGTGAGGCTGTGCTCCAATAAAATTTTATTCATAAAGGCTAGTGGAAAGCTATATTTGGTTCATGGCCACCTTCTTGTCTAGAGCACTTATTCTTTTTTTTTTTTTGGTACCAGGGATTGAACCCAGGGGCACTACTTAACCACTAAGCCATAACCCCAGCCCTTTTTTTTTTTTTTTTAATATTTAGAGGTGGGGTCTTGCTGAGTTGTTTAGTGCCTTGCTAAATCTCTGAGGCTGGCTTAGAACTCTCCATCTTCCTGCCTCAGGCTCTTGTGCTCCTAGGACTGTAGGCAGGCACCGTTGTGCCCACCAAGAGTGCTTATTCTTAAGTACTTTTTATGTACTTTGCCTGCTTGGCCAATAATCCTCATCCTAGATTGAGAATATGTGCAGCTGGGTGTATAGTGAAGACTCGTGGAATTGCGTGCACGAACCTGGCCACTTCCCATCAGGTCTGTCCTTTGCCTGCTGCAGAGGGTCCAGACAGGTTACAACACTTGGTTTCACTGGCTCAGATCCCCGACTTTTCAATTTAAGGTAGTGTTTACTCTTCCATGTTGCTTTTGTGCTGATTTTAATTCCTTCTCTTTCAAAGATTTTCTGTAGTGTTTAGAGATGGGAGATGGTAGGGTAGGAAAAGTAGATACTTCAGATGTTGGCTCAGTTGTCAAGTTTTTGTCTTGGTATACTCTGCTGTCTTTTGTTCCAATACCTTCAGTTATGTCTATTCTGCTGTCTGGGTGACAATTATAGAATATAGACTGATAAAATTTTCAATCTCTCATTGGGAGGTGTCTTTCTGGGTCCCATCTTCATCTGGGACCAATTCAGACTGGTATCTTGTTCTAGAGCTGAGCCAGGTGGGGTCCATGAGAATTTGTGACTCTACCGATTCAATTCAATGAATATTCACTGAGCATTTACTATGCCCTAGACACTGTGCTAGAAATTGGACAAAAGAGTTGTAGTCCCTGAAGTCACTGCTTGCATGAAAAGTCATCAAAAACATCATATAAACTGTCGTAAGTGCCAGAAAGGATGCATATAATATTATTTTGAGAATGAGGGAATGTCTACATGTACTAGCACCTTAAGGAATAATGCTTAATGCACATAAACACAAAAGCAGTCTAGAATCTATTGCTCCTGGATTTTATTTTTATCCTTATGCTTCTTATTTCTGTGAAATTGAAAACATTTGTTTTTTCAATATAACTGATATGACTAATCCCTAACACTTCTGCTATCCTAAGGAAGGAAATGATTGCTTTTGCCATGTCCTTGTTTGATCCCAGGACTGTGATGCATGCTACTGTCCCACTTTTGCAGACAAGGAAACTTTGTTTAAGGTTTTAAATCACTATGTCCTTAGCAACCTCAGGGTTTTTGAAGTGGTAAAAGAAAGAATATGTCTCCCCACAGCTGATTTCTGGAAATTAAGAACTACTTGAGTGTTGGGTCAGACTCTTTAGGTTTATTACCTAGTCCTATTAACTTAGTTTTCTGAGCCTTACTTTTCTCTTTGGAAAAATGAATGTACTAATAGTACTGACCTCTTAGGATTATTGTGTGATTAAATGAGATTATATATGCAAAGCACCTAGTGTATGCTAAGTGCTCAATAAATTCCAGGTAATAACACTGCCATTATTATGATGATAAGAAAGCTGCAGAGAGCTAGAAATAAAGCTTCAGAAATGAGCATGAAAATTTGTGTAAGCCGAAATAAAACCCCATTGAGATTTCTCTATTTATAAAATGAGCTTAAAATCTTGTTGACTTAGAATTTCTATGGGGATTAAATGAAAAAATGTATATTGAAAGTGCATGTCCCAAAACCTGGCAAAGGCTCAGCCTTCAGAAATTGTTAGTCCCTGTTATCAGAACAGGACAGAAGCAATTAGTGGAGGCTGGTCTTTGGCCAGAGATTAGACAGACTCATCTAGGTTGGGCAGGGATTTGGGAAGCCCTGAGGGATTGGTAGGAGGGTGCCTGGGATTATGTGCAAGTGTGTTGGGGTCACTTGGCCACAGGCTCGTGGCTAATGTTCAGGAAGAGTAAAGAAACAAGGACTGAACTCCCAAAGATTGAACTTGGAGAAAGGAAAAATGAGAAAAAGAGAAGAATAAGAAATAGAAAGGAGGGGGGATAAATATTGCGAATGGGCACGCACACAGGATTCCCAGGAGGATACGTGGGTGAGTTGGGCTCTTTGCTTCTTTTGATTGGGATGGTACAGTGGATCTAGAGTCTGCAGGTGGTGGCTGGAGGAACTGGGATGCTGGGCCATTTCAGGTCAAGCCAGTGGCTCAGCTGCTGAGTGACACAGTACAGCTATTGGCAGATATAAAATGGCGAAGTGGGTAGAGGTTAGATGGAAGAGTGAAGGAAGCTGGAAACCAGCTCCCGAGTTCAGACCACAAAGGCACTTTTTCTTTTTGTCAGAGATCAGGCCTCAGAGGTACATCTTGGTGAGAAGCAGTGTCTTTAGAAACACCCTCCATCTGCGTGGAGTCTGGATGTGTGAGTAGCTGGGTCCCCATAAGTCTTGTCTTCCTCCAGTGGGACATTCTTGGAAAGAAAATCTCCTTTCTTCCACAATCAAGGAAACAAATGCCTGCTCTGTGAGTTGGCTGCTCAGTAAGAATCCAAATCTTGCTCCCTGAGCGTCTGGAGTAAACAACTTCAGCCCAAGGACATCCCAGGACAGCAAATGGTAACAAACAAAAAAACACAGCAGGAAATAGGATCAGAATGAGATTTATGGGTCTTGTCTTCATCAACTGTTCCAGGGAGAGTGGGGAGAACAGTGGAGACCAGGTCTGCTGAACCTCTTAATCTTGCTTGAGGTCCTGGGGTACCAAGCAGGGGAGAAAAGACAGGACTCCCTCTTTACCTGAAAGAGGCCTGTGGTTATCACAGCTCCACCAGTGGGGTCAGTGGCCGCTTCAGTGTTGCATGGAGCTATTCAGCTCTCAGAATAGTCTTGGCAACAAATTTGACACTCTAAAACTTGAGAGAGGCCAGTGCCCCTCCTGGATGGTAATAAATATTATTTCAATGACAAAGGAGTGTGGTAAGTTTGAGTTCTTCCTTCCTGGTTCTTACATGGGTCAAATCTCTGGCACTCTCTCCAGAAGGCTAGCAGCTGCCTCATTGCTGAAAACAATGGCAGTCTCATCAGTCCAAGGCCATGCTTGCCTTTGACATTGTGGAAGAGGAACCTGGCAACTGAGTTGTCTGTGATGAGGAAGTGTATTAATCCATTTTCCATTGCTACAACAAAATACCTGAGGTTGGGTGATAAATAAAAGGGAAGTTTATTTAGCTCATAGTTTTAGAGGTTCAAGAGAACCTGGTCATTATCAGCTCAGGTTTGGTGAAAGTCTCATGGCTGATGACATCAGAATGGCAGGAAGTCATGGTGAGCCAGGAAGCCAGAGTGCCAGGAAGGGCTGGTATTGCTCTTTTATAGCCACTTATTCTCATGAGTCCTATAGGTGAGCTATGTTATCCTTTTCGAGGCCAATGCCCCCAGTGATTCAATGACCTTGGACTACTAAGGCCACACTGAAGACCAAGCCTCTAACACATGCACTTTTATGGGACAAACCATATCAAACCCTTAGCAGGTGGTTAACTTCCAGTCTCAATGAGGACTTTCTAAGTGTCTAGAGATGTGGTTGATGCTGATTATTATTTCTAGAAGGATATGTGTGATTTGGTGCAGTGGTTCTCAAACTTTGGTGCACCTGAGTATAGACTGGGTGTGTCTTAGGAATTTAGATTTCTGGATTGCAACTGTAATGGTTCTGATTCAGTCAGTCTGAGGCAACTCTGTCCGTCTGTGGTTTTATGAAGCTTCCCAGGTAAGGCCAGTGCAGCTGGGCCATGAATCATGCTTTGATAATCATGGGCAGTGTGGGATGAGTCTTTGGCTGGGACTCAGGAGAAGGGAGTTCTGGTCTTGGATCTTCCTCTAGTGTGCTACGCAACCTTGTGCAAGTCACCTTCCATCTCTGGACCTGTTTCTTCTATAAAATGAAAGGTTTGGACTGGATCAGCAAGTCTCACCCCAGGCTGCACAATAGAGTCTTGTGGTAGCTTTGACAAAATACTGGTGCCTGGGCCACCCTCCCAGAGACCCAGCGCTCAGGCTTGCATGGCATTTTGACACACTGGGATGGATTGTGTGGTTTGGCCGTATGCATGTTTAAAAAGCTGTGGGTGACTCTAATTGCTGTGGATTGAGGGCAACTGTCTAGTTGATGCCCAGGTTTCCTTCCTGTTGTGGAATTCTGAGCCTGTCCAATGCCACATTATCGGTGCCTCATTTCTTTGTTAATCCCTGTCACAGGGGAAGGGTTTTCTATGTAACGCAATTTTCCAAGTAATTAAAGAGTACTGAATTATTTAAAGCATTTCCAAATAATTAAAGAGTCATCATTAAAGCACCAACTTTTAAACACTTTCACCCTACTTTGAACTCCCTTCTTAACCAACATATCAAAATCTTTTTGATGATTTGAAGTTACTGCTATGTTCTCTCATTTGTGCATTCATTTCATAAATATGCATTTTGTGTCTACTGAGTGTTAGGTGAAAATTGTTATAGTACAGCCTAAAGATTGAGGGACCATTGGGATGAGGTGATGCACGCCTGTAATCCCAGCAACTCGGGAGGCTGAGGCAAGAGGATCCCAAGTTCAAAGCCAGCCTCAGCAACTTAGCAAGGCCCTAAGCAACTCAGTAAGACCCTGTCTCTAAATAAAATATAAAAAAGCACTGGGAATGGGACTCAGTGATTAAGTGTCCCTGGATTCAATCCCCGGTACCAAAAACAAAAACAAAAACAAAAAAACAAAAAAAAAAAAAAAAAAAAAAAAAAAAAAAAAAAAAAAAAAAAAAAAAAAAAAAAAAAAAAAAAAAAAAAAAAAAAAAAAAAAGAAAAAACAAAAGATGGAGGGCTCATGGGTTAGTAATAATGATGATAATAAAACTAATATTTGAACATTCATCAAGTGCTTACTATGTGGTAAGTACTATTCTAAGCATTCTAGTTTTATTATCTCATTCAATGCTCACAATAACCTTCTCAGGCAGGTGAAATTACATTCCCATCCTATGGATGGGAAAAACAAGACACAGAGAGGTTCTGTACTTTCTCAAGGTTACACAGCCAAGGGAACTGGGATTCAAATCAGTCTCTGACTTCTCTAGATGGTATGGGTTATGGTTGCTCCCTCCTAAAGGATCAGTTTCCCTCTGTGCTGAGTGATCATGAGCTGCTTTAGTACCTCATATGTCTCTGCCTCCCAGGTCCCTCAGGAGGTCTCTCACCTGCATCAAGGAGAGCCTGCGTATATTCATTGACCTGGGGGAGACAGACAAGGCTGCTGAGGCCTGGCTGGGGGCTGGGCGACTCCACTACCTCATGCAGGAGGATGAGCTGGTGGAGCTGTACCTGCAGGTTGGTAGGGATCTGCTGACTTGGGCCATTTGAGGAGGCAGTGGTTCTCTCCAAATTGACTGGCTAGAACCAGAGAATGATTTCCATGCCAAGAGGTCCTGGGGACTGGGCGAGGGGTACTGGGCTGAGAGATAGGGTGTTTGTTTGCCACTAACTATTGGTGTGAACTGGAGAGCTTTTGTATTCTTTCCAGGTTTCACTGTCTCTGACTGGAAAGTGCAAGTTTTGGATTAGATCCCTGATTTCCGGTTTCAGTCATTTGTCTGTTAAGCTCATGGCTTTGCTATGTGTCTTTTGTATTATTCTTTACTCATTTTTCTTTGTATTTTTCTAAGTATAAAAACTTACTTTTTATACTTAGCTTTCTCCTAAGTAATGCTACCTGAAACCACTGGTTTGATCTGTTACTAATCTTTTTTTTCCTCCTAAAATACAGTAAAATAAAGAATTAATTATTAAAAATCACTTATTGTACCACTAAAAGAAATCTCTCATGTATGTTGGGGAACGGCCAGACCTAGACTTCCTGAGCCTTTTTCCATGCCTGTGTGTGTACAGGCCAATTCCAGATTTGGGGGAACTTTGACAGAGGGTCAAATGTAGGTGAGATCTGGGTCTTATTGCTGCTAGTCCTGTGGAAGTCTGGAAGCCCTTTTCTCTGCCTTTGACAGCCTCTCTGTCCCACTCAGGCAGCCATCCAGACAGCTTTGAAGTCGGAGGAGCCCTCCCTGGCCCTCAAACTCTACGAGGAAGCTGGCGATGTGTTCTTCAATGGGACCCGTCACCGGCACCGCGCGGTGGAGTATTATCGGGTAAGTTAAGGTGCTGTGTGGTGTGCAGAGCCAGGCCCGGCACGAATGTGCGCAGGCGCACACTGGACTTCAGCCCAGGTCCCTGGTACTCTTTCTTGCTGGTATTTCTTTTCCTTCCTTTCCTTTTGCAGTGCTCACATACTCACTCTTCCTAAAATCTGCAGAAGGATCTAATAAACTCAGTGTCATTCTCAGCCTTGATAAGCTATCCTTCCTGGAATAATACTCCAAAGTGATCACATCTCTCAGGTGCATGGTATTTTATAGTTTTTGGCACACCTCCGTGTTCACCAGTGTTCGCATCTTGCTCTTGGGGAGGAAGATGATATTGTGGGAGATTATGTAAAGAGGTGCATGAGTGAACCCTAAAAACATCTTACTATGTTATTATTAGGCATGTATTAAAATGTTCTTTTAAAATTTAAAATGTATAACACCAGTTCATCAAATTCATGATTTCACAAATATTATTGCAAAGAATGAGGCAGGAAAATCAGAGTTGATGTAAAGAAATACTACTAACTAAATAAATGCCCAGATGTTAAGAGGATGCATCCATTGTTAATAGCTGGCTGATGTTTGGGTAAGTTCCTTATATTATTTGATCCTATAATTCTATTTATTCAGATGTTCATTCATTTGTTCAGTTATATACTCATCAGACATTATTAGGCACTCAGGATGTGCCAGCATGGGACTAGATGTGGGCAGAACAAGAAACATACTCCTGACTATCAACCCGGGCACTTATTTCATAGGCATTTAGTAGATGAGAAAACTGAGGCTCAGAGAGATAAAGTGGCCCACCTCTAATTCCATCATCATAAAATAATAGAAATGAGCATTTACTGAGCACTGTCTGACACTATGCACACATTTGTATGTGTCCTTCACAGATGAGTGCTGTGTACCAAGGGAGCACACAGCTGAGAGGTGAATTACTTCCCAGGTGACCTTAGGAAAAGTCACTTCCCTTTCCTGCTCTCAGCTGCCCTGATTGTAGGAAGGCTAATGACCTCTAGTTTTCAACCTCTCAGACCTAGGCAAAGTACCAAGAGCAAGGACCAGAGAGTGAATTGAGAGGAGCCTCGCATGGAAACACAGCAGGCCATCCCCAATCCCTGCCAGGACAACACAGGACTCTGAGAGTGCATGTGCTGCAGACTAAGGTCTCTGTGCCTCTGTCCTCAGGTTGGGGCTGTTCCTTTAGCAAGGAGGATGAAGGCGCTGAGAACTGAGCTTCGGATTTTCAACAAGCTGACAGAGCTGCAGATCAGCCTTCAGGGCTATGAGAAGGCTTTGGAATTTGCCACGCTGGCTGCCAGGTTGAGCATAGTCACAGGTAGGTGGCCAGGCTCATGGAATGGGAAGGGCAAACACTGGTGAAGCATGGATAATAAAGCATAGGCTTCGGCTCTGGATTCAGATTTCATGGGTTCAAATCCCAGGTCCAACTGTCAGGGAAACTTTAATTAAGCATTTTGCTTAACTTCCATGAGCCTTGAGTTTGTTATCAGCGAGGCAGGATTGAAAACAGTGCCCACCTTGCGCGGTTGTTATGAAGACCAGAGGTAATCCACGCAAAGGCTGCAGCACAGTGCTGGGCATGAGAGTCCATGGTCAGCGTTACCTCTGCCACGCTCATCATACATTATAGTCAGGACCATTTCCGAGCATAAATTAAATGGTATTTTATCCCATGCATGGACAAAGCCCCCATTACCTAAGGACTTTGCTCTGAATTCTTAATTGGTTGATAGTCAAAAGCACATTTTCCCATGGAACAGAAATGTAAGCCTAACTCACAACGAACGTAGTTGAAATAGCTTGCATTGGCAGCAAAAGCTAGTAGAAACAATCGAAGTCACTAAAACAGAAAAGGCAGAATAAAAAAGAAACCTCATCTTGAATGTTAGTGCTTGAGGAAAAGCAGGTCTGCTTACAGAAGGCCTGATTAGATGAAGGAGTAAGTGGAGTCTTCAGTAATGGGTCTAAAAGGCACTTGTGAGCCCTTTCAGGGGCATCTGATGTGGATGGTAGTGGACTTTATTGTGTCTAATTGCACTTGGGAGCTCTCGCTCTTGTTTTCTTGCTAATATTTTTATACTGCAGAAACCTCAATCAAATAACTGTCTGCTAATTTCAAGAAAGGACTTAGGGGCCCCCTGACAGCTCTGTCTGAACATGTTACCCCTCCCAGACAGGGGCTGAAGGGAGGTGGTGTACATATGTTACACACATGCTTCTGTGTGACTGAATTTTTCCGTGTCAGAGAGTTTTCTCTCCTTTAGACTTTCTCTTTTAATTTTGACTTTTGGCCCTTTGAAGCTTCAAAGTGATGTTTTTAGGGGACATCCAACAGCCACTGGGCACATATTCCAAAGATACAATGATAAGCCTTTGTTCCCTATAAAGGGCTATTTTGTATTAGAGAGGTTAGTTATTAAAATAATCAACTCACCAAAACCTCAAGCAAGAAGTCACAGGCCCATTAGAAACCAGAGTTGTTAAGTGGATGGGTCTCTGTGGTGTGTGTGAGACTGAGAGTTGGTCAAGGAGCCAGGGAGTGGCTGCTATTGGTGGCAGCCTGAGGGAGCCCTCTGAAGAGGCTTTCATGGGGAGAAGACATTTGTTATACAGCTATTCATCAGAAGGAATTCCTAGCTGCTCAGTCAAGCTAGCCATGTCACCATGTCCCATCACAAGGTTTAGAAATGATTCTATTCATGATCCTGAATGACAGTGTCATCTGCAATAAGGAGAACCTTTTCTTTAGGGAATCATCCCAGCAAACCCTGACCAGCACACTTGCTCTGCTTGGTTATCCTCAGAGAGCCCCACATTTTCTTTTACAGCACTCTTTGCAGTGCAATTTTTGTATTTGTTTATGGAATTTCTTTTTTTTTTAATATACTTTTTTTTAGTTGTAGATAGATGCAATATCTTTATTTATTTTTATGTGGCGCTGAGGATCGAACCCAGTGACTCACGCATGCGAGGCAAGCACTCTACCACTGAGCTACATCCCCAGCCCTGTTTGTGGAATTTCTTAAGGAATGCCTGTGTCCTACCAGACCATAAACCTCATGCCGGCAGGACCCTCTTCTGTGTTATTTTCTCTGCCCCAGGCACCTAGTAGAGCTTGAAAAAGTCTTATGGAATGAATGTGCGATCAAATGATGCAAAGTGCTGGCCATGGGGTATCTGTCTCAGTCTTCCAATTCCTAGGAGATCAGAAGCAGGAGCTGGTGGCCTTTCACCGCCTAGCCACTGTGTACTACGCACTACACATGTACGAGATGGCCGAGGACTGCTACCTCAAGACTCTGTCCCTTTGCCCACCATGGCTGCAGAGTCCCAAGGAGGCGCTGTACTATGCTAAGGTGTATTGTCGCCTGGGCCAACTCACCTTCTACCAGCTGAAGGTAAGAGCCAGGTGAGGTCATCCAGCTGGACCCTTCCCTGACCCAAAGATAAGTGAGGAATGTTTAGGGTGGAGTTGAGAGGACCAGAGGGACCAAGATGAGGAGTCTTGGCTCTCCACAGGGAGTGGCTCCACAGGGGACACAATGACTTTCCACTAAGCCCTTCCTGAAAGGAACCCCCATCTTGCTGAGGAGATAAATCATAATTCCTCTTTCTCCTTGCCCTGATGTAATCCTATGGCTTCTTTATCTACCAGACACTCTAGGTACATTGCCTAGTGCCTGTGAGTCCCTGGAGGGCCTGCAAAGATTTGTGAGCCCTGCCACCTGCAAGGAAAATAAAAACAAGAACAAGCAAACAACCCCCCTCCCAAAACTAAAAGCTCCAAAATCAAAATTAATATCTAATTGTATATCCACAAAATGTGATAGCTCAACTGCAACTCATTTTTATAAAGGTTTACAAAATTATTTCATGAGAAATGTGAGTATTAATATATTTGAGATAATGAGGGATGGGACCCTTGAATGTAGGTGCACCTAGGTCCTAAGAAGGCTTTAACCCTATTATCGTGCTTGCTGGGCTGGAGTTGAATGAACTTATTTTTCCAGCCACTTCTTGAATCGTGTTGGAAGTCTGCAATTCTATGTTACAACTCTGACCCTAGAACTATGTCCCCAAGTTCAGCTTCCCCTTATCAGAGGTCCCTGTCCTCCCCAGCACAATCCTTGATCTCTCAATTCTGACTCTTACCTATGTTTGACTCATGGGAGCCTCAGAGCTGCTCTGCTGTTCCTTTCTGTGGACCAGACTTTGTTTCTGGCCGGAATTAATCATTGACTGATGAGGATTAATGAGAATCAGGCATCTCTTTGTGAGTCTCACCCAAAGAAGGATCAGTTTCTCACCTCTGCCATGTAGGAAGGCAGAGAGGAAGGTTCAGGCACAAAGTGTGCATGATCTGATTGAACCAACCAAGGGATTGCAAAGGGAAGAGTTCAACTCTAATAACCATAAGCAGAATGTGAAATTCATTGGTAAATATCTGGAGAACTGAGGCATGGGTTTAGTTTCAGGCAGTTCTAGGTCCTGGTACTACAGCAGCATCATGGATTTCCTTATCACCCTCTGTACCCCTTGGCTCTGTATATTTCTTTTCTGTGTTTCTTGGCCTCCTATCCCTCCAGCGACTGGGAGGCTCAAGCCCATGTCCAAAAGGATGAGTGAACATTTTCCCTGTTGGTTCAAACAGAAGAGTCCTGGAGAGTGGTGGATAGGTCAGGTTTAGCCACGTACATGCCCTTGAAGCACTGTGTCCAGGGCAATCATGTGTCATGACTGTCCTAGCCTGGGTAAGATGCCACCTCTGCCTGCAGAGGAGGGGGACTGTGATTAGCAGTGCCCATGGGAGTGGGAGAGGAGGTCTCCTAAGGAACCAGGATGGGGATGGGATGTGAGCAGAAAAGTAGTGTTCCCAGCACCACCTCCCAGTCTGTCCTGGAAGTGTTTGCTAATGCTGTTTCTTCTTTGCCCCCATACTATGGGGTTAGGATACCCATGATGCCATTGAGTACTTCCTGTTGGCTTTGGCAGCAGCAGTCCTGCTGGGTGACGAAGAGCTGCAGGACACCATTAGGAGCAAGCTGGACAACATCTGCCAAAGCCCCCTGTGGCAGAGCAGTCCTTTGGGGTGCTCCTCAGAGAGGGCATGGTGGCTGAGTGGCAGGGGCCTGGCCCTCTGAGGAGAGCTGTCCCATCTCTGACCAGTTGGTATGGCCAGCTGCTGCCTCCCCACCCTAGGCTCTTAGGTCCTAATCAGGAGAGTCTGAGTCATCAGCTGGCCCAGCCCCCTCATTTTATAATGAGAAGAGCGGAGCCCAGAGGGAGAGAGAATCATTCCAGGACACACAAGGAGATGATGAAGGAGCTGCTGCGGGAAGTCCTGGCTCAGGGCTTTGCTCTGGAGCCTTCTCCAGGTGCCTGTGGCCTTACCACACAACCTCCGAAGTATACTTTCTTGACATATGATTCTGGAGAAAATGAGAAACCTTGACCCCTGGGAACCTTCCTTCCTTCCCCCATGAGGAAATCAGGCACCATGCTGGTGAAAAGGAAACAGATTGGCGTGTGTGCTCTTCACCAGTTTTCTCAGGGACAGATCCTGCCACTTGCCAGTGGAGGAACCCACAGTTTCTTTTCTTTCTTCAAAACCAAAAGAAGTGCCACTCTTCAGGCTTGTGGGGACTAGCAGGAGTGAACCCACCACCGAATCACTTAATCTTACCTCAGAATGGCCAGGTTGAGCACGCAGTGGGTGAGATCTGACTGGAATTCATCAATTCCATCCTGTCCTAAGGCCGTGCTCCCACATAATGTCCCAGAAATCCCCCCAAAGCTTTCAAAGGCCAAATCTTGAAAAATGAACGTTAAGAGAATTATGACATAAACTGTATGTAAATAGTGTACATCATTATATATTGACCATTTATATTTACACACACACATTTTGTCTCCTTCATGGTGGGCACAAATGAAATGGGTTGAAGGATGGGCTAAATACCAAAGTGCCGTACTGATTTCAGGATAGCTCCTTCACAAAGCAACTCCATCAATTATCTATCAAACACGGAGTGGCTTGAAACAACATTTATTATCCCCCAGTTTCTGTGGGGCAGAAATCCAAGTGTGTCTTAAAAATGGTTCAGAGTGTCTCAGGGTGGCTGGCAGGCTGCCGTCAAGGTGTCAGCTGGGGCTGCTGTCGTCATGAGTTAAGCATCTGCTCCCAAGTGCACTGGCATAGTGATTGGCTGGAGCCCATTCCTCATTAGCTGATGGTCAGAGGCTGCCCACGGTCGCCTGACACGTGGGCCTCTCTGTGCAGAAGTTCACAACATGGCAGCTTGCTTCCTCAGAGTAACCAAGGAAGAAAACCAGGAGTGAGAGTGAATGAGAGAACCAAGACACTGTTGTCTCATGACCTAATTGCAAAAGTGACATCCCTTTAATTTTGCCTATTCTGTTCATTACAAGTGAGTAAACAGGGCCAGCCCACACAAAGGGGCACAGTTACTAATTTCATGAACACCAGGATATAGGGAATCTTTGGGATCATTTCAGGAGCTACCTACCATACTGAGGTTTTTTTCGAGGGGAAGGGGAAGGGTACTGGTGATTGAACACAGGGGTGTTTTACCCCTGAGCTATATCCCAGTGCATTTTTATTTTATTTTATTTTTTATTTTGAGAAAAGACCTTGTTAAGTTGCTGAGGCTGGCCTCAAACTTGACTGCCTCAGTCTCCAGAGTTGCTGGGATTACAGGCATATGCCACCGTGCCTGGCTACTAACTGAGCTCTTTAATGAAATCAGAAATTCTCTAAGGCAGTGAACTCAAAGTATGTTCCAAAAACCATCAACATCAGCATCACTTGTGAAATTGTTTGAAATACCAATTCTTGGGCCCTACTAAGACATCTGAATCAGAATCTCTGGAGCCCAGAACCCTGGCTTTTGCAAGCTCGCCAGGTGATTTAAATGCACACTAAAATTTGAGGAGCTCTCTAAGATAGAGGTTCTCAGGTGTGCATAAGAGTAACCTGAGGAACTTGATGAACATGAACTTACTAGTTCCTACTCTTACAATTCTGGTTCAGTAGGCCAGGAGTATGTCTCAGGAACAGGCATGTCAGGTGAGCAACTCCAGTGATCCTGATGCGAGTGGCCCACCCTTGCTCTGAGCAGTGCACACATATAAGGAGTTCAGGCCATCAGCATCTCCCCCTGAGGCCCATCAGTTTAGGTTTGACCATGAGACCCTCTGTGCTTTATTTATAGCTCATTGGGCTGACCCAATGTTACTCTTGTGGTGGTCTGGGAAGAAAGGGGTGAACGGAGTTGCCATTATGTCTTCTGGTCGCCAAAGTTGTCTACACATAGGCACATTTTTCTCTTAGGGGCTTGGTTGGTTGTCAAATGCTCTACTTTAGAAAGTATGCTTTCCTAGGAAGGAAATGAAATGATTTAATCCATTATCATGTAAAATAGATGCAGCTTTTCTCCCACTACAAGCTATAAAATCTCCGAGCTGGGAAGAATGCTGTGGTTGAGGCTAGCCAGTCTAATCTCCCATGCAAAGTCCTTTCAGCAACATTCTTGGGAGATGGTCAGGGGCACATGCATTCCAGAACAGTTACGCATCCTGTATTTGAAGAAGGCTTGCTTGGTCCTGGAACCCTGACTGCGAACCATTCCCAATGTGACTCAGGTTACAGACTCTTTCCCTTTCCCACCAAATAATCATTCTCCTTTGACCAGATTTGATGCTGTTCCTCTGAAAGTGAGGTTCCCAGAGCTGCACCAGAATTTTGTCATTGGCTAGCGGGTGAAAAGTATGAAGAGATATTACTTTAATGTATTATAATGGTGCGTCTTATGTTTGTGTTGAGGGTTTTCTCCTCTCCAGCAGCCACATCTTAACTTTGGCTCACATTGAGCTTTATCATCACTTAAAGCCTCTCTATCTTCTCACATAAACGTCTGTTTGGCCAGAACTTTCTCAGTTGCTGCAAGTGTATGTGTAAATAGACATATGCATATACAAACATATACACAGGCACAGACACACATATGTGAAGGGCGTTGTGTCTATCCACCTTACATTTCATTGAAAGTTTTGATTACGTTTTTCTAATTCTGTGTGTTTTGTTTCACCTGTGAATATGGCAAATTTACCTCTAACCAGATATAAATATAAATATTCAGTGTGCTTCCAAAGACAAGGGTGAGACTTTTTTTTTTAAATGAGCAAAACATTGTACTATATAATTGCAATTACTATATCCTATATGTAAATTGCTTGCTTAGTCTTTAAATGTGTTTGAAATTTTTTACTTTGAAAATATGGGCTGTTTCCCTTGGAATTGTGTTGATGCTATTTTTCTCATGATCCATAGTAAGTGAAGTGGTGATTGAATCTGATCTCTATTTATTATACATATATCATAGCCAAAGGTGAATTCCTTACCTTCTTTATCTTATTCCTCCTCCCCAAATTTCTGTGGGTCACTTCCCTCCTGGCTTCTTGTATCCAATCTAAATAAAGAACAAGGACAGAATTGCAACATCGTGGAAAACCCTGTAGCACATCTTCTCAGCTTTCAGGTGCACCACTTCCCTATCCAATAGTGTTAACAATCTGAATATGAATACTGCTTTTACCCTATTCTTATTTGCTTTTGCATTCATTTAAGAGAGTTTTATATATATTGTATACGTGTGTGTTCTTTTTAAATACCACATCACTAATTTGACAGAAGTTTATTTGGGGAAGGGAATATGCAGGGGAGAATTGGGGGTGCAATTCATTCAATTGTAGGGTGACTTTGGGTAAGTCACTTAACCTCTATGCATCTCAGATATCTGAGCTCTAAAACAAGTCTCCCTGCAAGTTCATTCTCTGTGATGTTATTTCCATACTGCATGAACAGCATAAGAGATGGTATATAGGACATAAAATCATGTCTTCTTATACCTCAATTTTATTCTCTTCTTTTTAAAGGCAAGTAAACGGAGAAACAGAACAGTGATTTTTCTCCTAGCAGCATAGATAGTTAGTGGCAAACACAGCAGTGTTCTAGGTCTTATGACTCAAGGGCATAGGTGCACGATGGATAGGATTTCTGTTCCCCAGGACCACCTTCACAGGTACATGCATACATGTTTGCATGTGTGTATGTGGGCATGCATTTATTGCCATATGCACCACCCAAAGAGCTTTTTTTGGGTCACAGTTTTAAAAATATTGTTTTACATCCTTTACCAATATAGGTTCATTTTATAAAGGAGACTGGTGCATATATGAGACATACTTGTATTGCTTTCCATAAGTAGAATTCCATAGATAATAACAAATACAATGGAAACAAAACAATGTGCTAAATTTGAGCTAGGTCTTGTTGTTTACTGCAAGTGCCCAGCCTGGGCCTGATCTGGCATTGTTGGAAAACAGATTAACAAGTGGCAGGGAATGAAGAAGACAGACTAATACTGGTCACTTTCTTTTTGAGCACCAGATAAATGAAGAAAGTGGCTAAGAGGACTGACCTCCTCACAATGAAGGTCAATGATTTCCAAGCCATATCTGGGCACAAACTTCCCAAATCAGGGAAGTTGGGGTTCATTTGGGTGAGAAAAGAGGGGCAAATGCTATACTATATAGTGTGATTCAGGATCAGAAGCATTGTGATAGGAGTTAGTTAGGGGGTATTATGGGCTCTAAGAAGAAGGGATTTTACCAGGCGCGGGAGCCAAGGCATCCTGGAGAAAGTGATGTCTAAGCTGCATCCAGAACAGAAAGACCTACTTAATTCTAATTGCGGGTCAGCAAATTGGTGTTGACAGAAAGGGCATGTGACAAGCAAAGGTCCAGAGTGGGGAGAGGCATGTTCCTGAGAGCAGCAGTGAGTTCCGTGAGCCTGGAGCAGCCAGGGGAGCAGGGGTGGTTGGTGAAAGAAGTGGTTGGGGAGGGGGATGGAGACTGGCCACAGGAGTTTGGACTTCACCTTGAGGGCAAGGGCAGGCCACAGAAGAGTTATAAAGCCCTGAGAGAGGCATGTGGGATTTGTGTTTTAGAGAGATGATTCTGGAAGGAGCATGAGAGTAGATTAAGAACAGCAGAAAGGGAGTGGGGAGGCCCATGAGGACCTGGATGTTGCAACAGGTGTTACAGCCCTTATTTGAATTTTACCCCTTTTCCTACTAATGCCCTTTTCTCACCCAGGATCCAGCCTAGGGTACTACAATGCATTAGTTGCCATGTTTCCCTGGCCAGCTCAGATCTGTGATGTTTTCTGTCTTTTTACCACCTTGACGGTTTTGACCTTCCTTCATTTTGATAGTAGCCTGTATTAAGATGAGGAGGAAGAAATTCAAGGAAATGGGTTCTATACTCACCAGGTGGCAGCAAGGGAATATGTTTTCGAGTCAGGCATCCCTGGGTGAGAATCTGTTTCTTACTGGCTGTGTGATCTTCCGCAAATTAACTTCTCTGAGCCAATCATTGTCAAAAGTATGTCAGATAGAACACCTAAAAGTACCAAGTACACACAATGCCTGGTGTACAGGGTAAACACTAGATGGTCTGAAAAAACTTTTTAAAAAAATCCTTATTTCATACAGAAGGGAATGGCTGAAGCATATCTATCTTTGGGGACAATCATTTAATCCAAGGAAGAAAGAAACCTAATCCAGGACTTGAAACTAATGAGGTTATTTTCAAAAGAAGTTAATTTTTGTGTTCTAAAAAATACATACTACAACCTCACCCACTGGTCTGTTTATTTCAAAGTTAAGCTTTAAACTTTCTTTTTATTTTAGGTTTTGTCTTTTACTTTGCCACTCAGTTTCACATTCTGTTTCTTTCTGGAGTAAACCTGATGTGAAGAACTGTAGCCAGATCCCAGCTGTGGCTGGGACTCTGGTCCTGCATTCAGAGACATGTGGGTCTGAAGTAGGCGTCACTGAGGAACCTGAGCGAGTTACTTTATCTCTTTAAGCCTCAATTATTCCTCTGCTTGGAGTTTTAATTGAGTCAATGTGTGTGGATGGCTTGGCATGAGCACTCAATTTGTGGTAGTGTCACAAGAAAGCGGAATTAAGCAGTCTTAGCATACCTGGCTTTGCTCCCTCCTGTGCGGGCAGGGGTGTTGGGGGTGATCTTTGCTCTTGGACCTTTACCTTGACCATCTTACCTCTTGGGTAGGACGGCATGTCTTTACCAGTGTGTACCTAACTGTTCCCCTCACCTTAGTCAATATTTTAGAACTCAGAGGGGTTAGTGGACAGAATCTACTTCTGCTGGAAGTCCTGGCTCTGAGAACTTGCAGTTGGTTCACATTTTTCTAAAGGGTATCTTCTCTCCAGGGAAGCAGAGTCAGGTGATGGCAGCTTCGAGGGTGTGGACTCTGTTCATCTGTGGGGTCAGAGGTGGGACCAAGAATAACATGTGGCTGAGACTCCACATGGGGTGTCTCAGCTTAGTTTCTCAGGAGATGCTGGTAGGAAAATGGGAGGGAGGGAGGCTTTGCTTTTGAAATTATTTAAAGGTAGGAACTCCAGTTCCCACTTCTGGGGCTGCTTCTGATTCATTGTCCAGGACATCAAGGTAGATCAAGGAATGAGTCCCTTTTGAGTGAGCTTCAGGCAGGGTAGGTGTAGGGAGCATGCCTGAGGTCACATGGGTAATGAATGAGAAAGGCAGGCTGATAGAGGGTCCCTCTCTGTGAGAAATCAAGAGCTCCAGCAGGGGGCAGCAATGTCTTTCTTAAATAGTATGTACATATCATTACGGAAGAATGTATTTGATAGCTCTGAGTCAGCCTACAACAGCAGTTTTCATACCTTGACCCACAGTAGGAAAGGCACTTCACATTGTATTCCAGTACACATATGCGTAAACATGAAATGCACTGTAATCTATTCATTTTTAAAAAAACACTATTGCAGTTAAAAACTATGCAGTATGTCTTGATAAATGGATTTCTTTCACTAGCATGCTGTTTGAAAAGTGCTGATCTGGAGGTTGGTCTCTAAAAAAGTAGAGGAGGGCTCTGGTTTTATACATACATATATGTGTGTGTGTGTATAAATGTATATATATATAAATGTATATATATATGTACATATATATATATATATACACACACACATATATATATAATTTAATGGACTTTTTGAGACCAGAGATTGAGTACATTTCAAAATAAAAATAATGGTTGACATTTAATGCATTGTCTTATGCAATACTTTATGAGGATTCTCTCCTGCAATCCAACAACATTTTGAGGCATTCCATTGAGATTTATAAAATGGAAGTATTTTGTCTAAATCTGCATTACTAAGTGTTTGGGGTGAGATCTGAACCCAAGTCTCTGCTGCTGGAATCAGAGCACTAAACCATTATGTTATGTTGTATGTCTAGGACAGGAACATGTTTGTGGGAGAGATGCTATCCCTGATGTGATCATGAATAGAAACTAGACTAAAACTTCTATCTGCAACTTGCAATATTGGAATGAAATCAACACACTGATTCTAGTGGGTAAAAAATTGATAATGTCCAAATGGAAAATGGAAGGAGGAAAACAAAGGTTATAATGACTTAGTGGAGATAGGGAAAAAATTATAAACTAAATTTTGAAGATTCCTAGTGGGGAATGGATGAGTAAAAGGAACTTGCAAGAAATCCTAGAGTCAACAGGAGAGGAGTACAGACACCTGAGTAAGTTGGGAGGGCAGCCAGTGCAGCCTCCAGGGTCTTGCTCACCGTGGTCTTCTAGCTTGAATGGTATCAGCAGAAAGGCGATCAAAGATATGAGAGAATAACCTGCTTTTGAGGTTATAGAAAAGTTGGTAGGGACATCTTCCACCTCCAAATACGTCATACACAACAAATAGACTGGGAGAACCCCACATTCCTGAGGAGATGCTTTTAATTCTCATACATAAATAGTGATAGAAGCAGTTTTTCATCCACTCAGAATATTTATCAATGCTTGGCTATCTGTTTAGCATCCTATTTGATTTGTATTTGGGATTGCAAACTTTTACCATCATCCATGAAAAGGATTTTGAAGTAGGTGATCTCACCTCTCTTTCATTTTGGCCTTTCAGATGTAGAGTATATATTCAAATATAGGTAGATGTAGAGTATATATTTGTATATATTTGACCTTACTCTTCTTGTGTGGCCCAGATATTACATGTGAAGGAGACTTGTTTTGTTCTCAAACTCTCTTAGAAGTTGAGAACTTCTGGTGTTTGTTCCTCTGGGGATTTGCAGGACATTGGCCTATAGAGATACTCATAGGAATGTCCCTGAGTTTTCTGACCATTGTCCCAGACAAGCAGTGGTGCTAGCTGCATCTGCTTTCCTCCCCAGGGAGCTGCCACAGACCAGCCTGCACTAACAGCTGCATGGTGATCCTGGTGACCGAACAGCTAGTTCTTCATAAACAGAACAAAACTGATTTGTCTTTCCTGGAGCGTGCAGCTCTGGGATGCTGATGGGTGGAGGGAAGCATAGCCAAACCAAGAGATGGCTTGGTGGATATGCATCTTGAGCTATTTAAAATTCGTAAGGGATTATATAGACTGATATTCTGAGCCTCTTTCAAGTCATGTGGATTCTTTTCTCTTTTTCCAGTTACATAAAGTCTGCTTGTCTTTCTTTTTCTTCATGTTCTTAGATTGTTTTCCTTTTTGCATGTGCTCTTAGAGCCTTGTGCTTTTCTTTCAGAGCACTTATTTTAGTTTAAGTCATTCTTTCTGTGACTTAGTTTCGTCATTCTTTTTTTTGAAACAATGCCCATGAACTACCTATACTGGAAACTCCACAAAACCCAGGACTCACTCATCTCTGTACTCCAAGTCCAGCCCTGTGTCTGACACAGGACAGACACACAATAGAGATTGGTTGAGGGAGAGAATACAAAAATGAAAAAAGGAAACTTTGGATTCAGGTTTTGAATTTTATTCACTTCTTATTGTTTATGAGACAGAGAAAAGATTTAAACTATAATCTGATTGCTAATTGCTCATAAATGCTTGGGATATCGGGTGATAGGAGAGCTTACAAGCATAGCAGGAGTTCAACAGAAGCTTATTGACAATAATAAACAAGATTTTCATTTACTTAGAATGTATAATGAGTAGTAATAGATGCAGTGAGTCTCTTCCTAATTTTCAAACAGGTAATAGTTATGAGTAGGGATAACCATGGTATTTCACTGAATCTATATGGGGTGTTGTGCTAAAGAATCCACCTATAGTATAGGATAACTTCCAAATGAATTACAAAGAAGGCATCATTATCTCTGCTTCCCGGATGAAGAAGTCAGGGCTCAAAGTAGTTAGGACATGTGCAGAGATGTGGTCTGACCTGAAAATCAATTCTTTCAATAACAATGTAATTCTGGTTACACATTTTCACTTTCGGAACTCAAGAACTTGAAGAGAAATACTTTTCTATGTACATGAGAGTCCCTTATGCTCTAAGGAGGGATGACGACCAGAAAGTATAAAGTGAATGACTTGTTTATTGCACCAAACAAGACATCCTTTCAGTGATGGATAGCCTATGGAATAGTGGGGATCAGGGACCAGGTGACATCTTTAAAGCATTTGTTTGGCCTACATGGTAAGAGTAATGTTTCAGATCCCAAATCTCCTTCTTCAGGAATCAAGTTAAATGTGTGGCCAGATGCAGCCCCTGCTCTCTAGTACCTGTCAATATGCTCAGAGGAGACTGGACACATGTGCAGTATGAGATGTTCTAGGAAGAAACATCTGAGTTTAGTTCTGGTGGGACAGAGGAGACAGAGAGCCATCTCTCCACTCATTTGTCCCTCCATCCGCCCATCCATTCATCCATCCATCCATCCATCCATCCATCCACCCACCCACCCATCCATTCATCCATTCAACCATTCATCATCCATCTATTCAGTCAACCAACAAATATTCAACACCTCTTCTGTGTTAGGCTCACACTCCAGAGAGCAAGTAATGACAGTGCCTGACCTCATGCTGCCTGTGGGCTCCTTGGTAGGGCAGGGCCTTTTGATGAACTTCATCATTCTCACAGAACAGTTTAGGTTTCAGCCCATATATTCCAGAACCATGCTAAAATTTGTACTTCTCTTATATCATTAACTCCTCTTAACATCCCCTCCGCACGAATTAATTGCATAGCATAATTGTTCATGCAGTACATATGAAAAAACAAGTTCAGAGATGTTACAAGAGAAGACTTCTCATCCAAAGTTCTGAAGATAGAAACTTAGAGTAAAGATTCCAGTCCAAGTCTCATCCATATTGCAAGTATTGCATAAAACTTCAGCTGGACTTTTGCTAATTTTCATGGAACTTTAGCTAGCTAGTTCTTGTTCATCTGAACAAGTAGTCTAGATGGACAGTGGTACCACTGAACAGCTCTGTTGTTTATCAAGGGTGGGCTCAGACAAGTGTTTAAGCTCTTGGTATCTTACGTTCACCATTGGTAAATGGGAGTGAAATAGAACTTATGGGACTGTTGTGAGGATCAAATGAGTTAATACATATAAAATACATGACACATGTACATAATATTGGCTATAATAGTGACAGATATTTCAGAAGAGCTCTGTTTTGGGTGAAGAAGGTAATGAATTCAGCTTGCAATATGTAGGGAAAGCATTTATATTTTGCATTCAACTGAATATGCAGCTAGTACAGTGTCTATATTTTCTACTTGATTATGGGATACAAGGTCAGAGATTCTCTGTCTGGGTCACCTCTACACCCATAGCACTAGAATAATGTCTGATCCATGGAAGATGCTCAAAATTTATTTATTAAATGAAAGAACAAATAAATTTACAGTGTATACATGGATAAAATAATGAAATAAATATGCCCCCTATAGGACATGGGTATGACCTGAAATAAAGAGGTGCTTTACTGAATGTGGGCTTCCTGCAGCGATGAAGGGCACACAACTTCCAGGAAGAAGTTGGTGGGGGCTGGGATCATTCTCTTTCCAGTTTCAACACAAACCACCATTCCAGGGTTCTGTGATGTCCTGGACCAGGCCTGTAGAACATCCTGAAGTTCTGCCCCAGCCAACCAAGTGGCCAATCCTCATGAAAGAAAAAGACCTTTCTTCCTGCCCTCTAACTTCAAACTGGGGTCAAAGGCCTTGGGCCGGTTTGAAAATAAATAAAAGCTCTGAACAGACAAAAGATATTCTGGAGCCAGCCCTCAATGTAAACACCAGTTTTCCTCCCTGGCCAAAGCTTCCAGGCACTTCCCTGGGCTCACCATGACCTCTCTCAGCCTAAAGGCCTGCTGGCTGTGGCTGGCTGGTTCTGGTGGGCTTGGAGGAAGTGATGGAGAGGCCCTGAAGCAAGTCCAGGCTAGGTTTCTAACAACTGGTTCTGTGAAAAACAAAATGTGTGTGTGTAGGCATTCGCAAGCCCATTTTGAATTTTATTTTTATAAAAAATGTATAATATGCAATTCATAAATAACAAGAAAATATCAATACTCTTCAATGTCAATTTCATATAGGCAGTTGATTCTCAGACAATGCATCTGTTTGTTTATGTGGAACTCTTGTATCTAGTGTCACTATGACCACAATTGAATAACAAATGTAGTTTTGATGTGAATGCTGGTGGATATTTTTGTGAATAAGTAAATATGAAAGTGAAACAACAAAGATGTTGGAAATCCCTAATTTATAGATGTGATTTTTTTGTTGAATCAGAAAGAATTCCCTCAGTTTTTGTGCTCATCCCAACATAACAGCTTCAGAGTTGATAGTTTTAAATACCTTAAAACTATCACATTTTTAGCATCACATTCCTAAGTCTAGAAAAACAACAGAACTGCACATTTTAAAGCCCTGATTTATAGCATTTGAAAATTTCTGCTATGTAAACATTCCCACCTTGTCTGATGTCAAGCTGTTAAGGTGACATCACTGCATATGAAGATGGGAAAGATGTGCTGGAGCTCAGCACTAGAGAGTATTCCTACCATAACAGATGTCATGGTGCACATAATCAAGAGCACAGATAGTAGCAAACTCATGAATTTTCAATATCCATTATTTCTTATCAATGTAACATATTTAATTATAAATTTCTATTCTTCATATAATTTAATTTTCAGTAAGGCTCTGCTCTCAAAATTCATGAAAATTTAACAATTGGCTTTCATTAGTGGGTACCAGTGGGCTGTAATACCCCACAGGCTTCAGTACAGTCAAAGAAGAGGAGGCCTAGACAGTGAGTGGGTCCAGTCTGCTGTTCAATTCAGGGCCTACCATGACCAGGACATGGGGCAATTAATTCCTGGGATGCATTGGAAATAGAAGCAAAGAACAAAGATAGTCTTTTTTGCTCAGGATGCAAATGAAATTCTCCAGGAAACTTCCTGCAGCCATGGGACAATTTTGACTTGACATCTAAAGCATTTATTCTTTGGTGCTTCAATTTTTCATGAGGCATGCCTAGAGGAATGTAGTCTCAGCTAGTTGCTAGGAAATTCAAGTGATCTTATAAGGCAGTTATTGTTTCAGTCTATCTCCCTTGTCAGAGCAATGTCTACAAATGATTGCATCCATCAGTTACCAAACACTGGTGTGGGAAGTTTGGACCTTCTTTTATTGCTGTTGCCATTTTGAACCTATTGTTCAACTTAAAAGATATTTTGATCACCGTGATTTCACACTGAGGGTTCATTCTTACAATGGTGACTTTGAAAACACAAATAGCCAATTTTTTCCTCAATGTTTTTTTTTCTTAATGCCTATTAATCCATTTCCACTTCAACATAATGTATTTAAACCATTTCTACTTTGCCTATCTTTTGAAAAATTTCATCAAGATTATTCTATAGCAATTGATTCTTTCGCATGTGAATTTTTACAAAGATGGAATACTTTATTGGTTGTGATTTATCTGTTTCCAGTTTAATCTTCTGCCATTGAGAATTTTCTATTTTGGCTTTCTTTCTTTTATTATTTTCTCCTTTTTTTCCTCCACATTTTTTAATTGGTGCATTATAGTTGTACATAATAGTGGAATTTGCTGTTACAGATTAATACCCAATATAACAATATAATTTGGTCAATATCTGAAGTATTTCCCACATCCTTTCCCTCTTCCCACACATTGGTCCCCTTTCTCTATTCTACTGATGTCCTTTGCTTTTCATGCCACCTTTCTTTTCTTTTTTCCTCTCTAGCTTCCATATAAGAGAGTAAACACATGACTCTTGACCTTCTGAGTTTGACTTACTTCACTTAACACAATGGTCTCACGTTCTATCCATTTGCCTGAAAATGACAAAATTTCACTTTTCATTATGGCTGTATAAAATTCCATCGTGTATGTATATTATGGCTTTATTTCTACTAAGTCCAATTTTCCTTGTTTGAATTTGCTTGATCTGAATTTTGTCAGGACAGTGTCATTTCTCTGTCAACATTTAGTCATGAACACATTTTACTTTGGGCAGTTTAGCTGTTGTCAGTTTTAGTTTGGGCTGATATTTTAACCAAAACAGAAAGGGACAAATGCCCAACTAATTTAAGCATCAATGGAAGCCAGGAATGAGGCCAGGTAAAAGCAGATCGGACAGAATCTGAGTGATATGCCTTGGGCTAAGTTTTCATTCACAGCAGAAGAGCAGACAGGCAGATCAATGATAACTATATCAATAACAAGAACTTTAAAGAAATAATGAGATGCAGAGAGCCAAAGTTAAATTCAAGGATATACATGAAGAACGATAACTTTCTAAACCCTTCTCACAGTCTATGAGTTGTGCTTGTTTCTATCCCAGCAGGACCTTAGTTGGAGGGATCAGAGTTTCGTCAGTGTGGTGAAGCCTAAGATCTCCTAGCTTGGGACCAGGTCATCTGGGATATGCCACTTAATTTGAGTACTTGGGCAAATCTATGTCCCACAAAGTTTCAGATTTACTGTCAAATATGGGTTAGTCTTCAAAAATTTGTAGACCCCTCTGAAATTCTGAAAAAAAAAAGTCTATGAAATATCCCCTTGGAATTATGTAGACACACCCATATTTCGCACATAATTTGAGAAGTTTCATGGATTCTTTAATGTAGGCCCAAGGATGATGAGTTAAGAACAGTCAGTCCAGTACAAAAATAAAAAGCACTCAGCTTAGGTAACCTGTCCAGGGTTGACATGCTACCAAGACTTAGGTGACATATATATATGTATATATGTATATATATACACACACATATATGTATATACACACACATATATCTGCTACACACATACACACATCATTTATGAACAAAAATGGAGATATCTAGAAAAGAAAGATCTGGAACCCTTAGCATTCATGGTTGGTCAATTAGTGTTTTCATTACTATTATTAGTGCTCAAAAGCATAGACCTGGGGATTGTACTTCCTGGATAAAACTCTTCATTCTGAGCATGATCTTGGGTAGGTTGCTTAACTATTCTGGGCCTTCATTTTTGCATTAATATGGAAATATTAATAGTACCAACTTTGAAGGGCTGATTCAACTATGGTAGCTCTTATTACCTCTAATGAGCAGATATTCAGATGATTTAATTTCAGAGGAAGTGGTAATTGTTTCAGCTGGTGAGTTTTAGATTCCATTTACTTTAACTCTGTCATTTTACAAAGAAAGAATCAGAAAAAAGAAGGCATTACCTGAGGTCACCCAAGGTTGCCCCACTCACCTGTGTTAGGGTTGCTCTCTGACATTTCCCTTAGATACCAGGAAAATGTGACAACTAATGTGACATCATCAGCACAATGCTTTCCAATACAAGAGGAGGCCTGTCTCCATGGATCAGGTCCCATGTGATTATTTACCTTATTTGTAGAGTTCTCTGACACACCAGCTGTTTCTGCTCTGAGTATAGAGTGATTCAGGGCAGTTGGACATCAGTGGGTGTAATTTCTACAAAAGCAATTTGCAAGAACCTGTGATTGTACCTGGAAGTTAGTCACTCTAATTCTAATTACAAGGCTTTTTGTGATTCCAGCTGACTTCAGCCACTCCCAGAGACATTTCAACAACCCAACTGCAATATGTGGGGACTGCTCAATGTCATTACCACTGAAAAAACTGGAACCTGTGGGGAAGCCCTTCAGATATGACCACTTGAGTATTTGACCCTAAGCATAAAGGTGGAAGGCTGCTTAAGAAACTTCCAAAGCCCAGATATTGGGAAACACAGGATGATCCCTTAAGGCTGGGCTTAGCTTTATTGAGGGATCAGTAGATTTATGACTGGGAGAATGGATTGTGCTGCTGTTCTCTAAAAAGACATGGACTCCCTTCCTTAGAGCACAGCAAGAGACTTTTAGTGCCTTCCCTGGTCTTCTGGTTTCAGCTGCTGCTAGACTGTGGAAAGAACACTGGGCCTACTGCCAGCCCCCTGGGTCCCTGAGTAAGACAAACAGCCCCTTCATCCTTAGTTCCTGGTCTCTATGGCATAATTATTTTCAGAATTGAATATAAATAAAATATTCGATAATATTATTTGAACACTTAATAATTGCTATACTAATGAAATAATTTATTGAATGTTTCCTCTGTGTCTTGCAATGCATTGTGTGCATCCCAAGAAGGACAACAGTTAATCCCCAGAACCACCATTGAGGAAGAGTGTGTCTTTGTCCCTAGTTTGTGTGAGGAAACTTAGCTAAAACAAAATACCTGAGACTGAATAATTTATAAAAAATAGAAGTTATCTGTCTCAGGATTCTTCAGACTGGAAGTTCAAGAGCATGGTGCCAGAGAGGGCCTCACACTGCTTCAGCTTGTGGCAGAAAGAGGAAGGGCAAGTTGGTACATGCAAAATTCTTTATAACAACCTTCTGTGGCAAGAACAAACCCATGCTCACAAGAAAGGCTTTAATCTCTATGATCTAAGCAGCTCTTAAAGGCCCCACCACTTCTCAATACACTTGAGCTAGGATTTAAATTCCAACAGATGAAATTTTTTTTGGGGGGGATACATTCAAATCATAGCAGAAATGGAAGCGTAGAGGGATTTAATCATTTAATAAGCTAGGGGCTGAAGATGTGACTCAGTGGTAGATCACTGGCCTACTGGTCTAACATGTGTGAAGCTCTGGGTTTAATCCCCACAATGGGAAAAAAAAAAAAGCTAACAAGGACATTTTGGGGACTCAAACCCTCAAACCCAGGGTTATCTAGTTGTAAACCCTAAATTTACTATTATCATGCTCTTCTGCTGCCTCACTTGCTCTCTGTCACATTCACTCTGTGTCAGGCAGGTGTCCTATAAGCACTTAAGATACACCTTTCCTCACACCATTGTGGGGGAGAAAAGACATTCTCTCCCCATGTTAACTTTCACCCACTTAGAGTTACCAGGCTTTCACAATGATTGTCCCTGGTGTTTTAAGGGACATACTAAAGTTTTTGGTGATTCAGAGAGACAGGGTCCCAAAACAGAAGGGGTTGACAGATACTCAACAAGAAGCTCTAATTCTTGTTTTTGCAAAGTGAAATTTATGTGAGGACTTGGCTAGGATCTTAGGACTTATATTCAGACAGCTCAGACTCTGGCACTTGGTAGCTTTGGGTCCTCAGATACATAACCTCTCTGGGTTTTAGGTTCCTCACCTGCCAAATGGAATATTCTAGAATGTAACTTAGAGTGTTGTTTTGAAAATTAAAGAAGACAGTGTATTTAAAGTAGGTTATGGGGGCTGAGGTTATGGCGCAGTGGTAGCGTGCCCGCCTAGCACGCGGGAGGCACTGGGTTCGATCCTCAGCACCACATAAAAATAAAATAAAAGATATTCTGTCCACCTACAACTAAAAAATAAATATTTAAAAAAAAATAAAGTAGGTTATGGTTTGGATATGAGGTGTCTTCCAAAAGCTCCTGTGTTAATGCAGGAATATTCAGAGGTGAAGTGGTTAGACTATGAGAACTGTAGCCTAATCAGTTCATACTAGTGTGCAAGGGCTAACTGGGTAGTAACTGTAGGCAGGTGGGATGTGGCTGCAGGAGGTGGGTCACAGTGGCCATTTCCTGGAAAAGGGCATCTGTTTTGCAGCCTCTTCCCCTCTCTTTTTCCACTTCCCAACTGCCACAAGGCAAGCAACTTTCCCCTGCCACATCTTTGGGCTACAATGCTCTGCCTTACCTCTGGTCCACAGCAATGGACCCACTCAATCACGGACCGAATCTCTGAAACCATTAGCCAAGATAAACTTTTCCTTCTCTAAGTTGTTATTGTCAGGTATTTGGATCCAGTGACGAAAAACTGACTAGCATGATGTACTTAGTCCAGAGCTTTGTATGTAACAAATATTCAATAAATAGTAGCTATTGTAATTTTAACTATGTGTGTTCTATAAGAAATAACAGCAGCTAATGTTGACCGAGCATATCCTGCATGGCTGACAATGGGAATGCACTTTGCGTGTATGATCTTATTTCATGTTCACAGTGACTTAGGGTTGGTATTATTAACATCCCCATCCTACAAGTGGAGAAACCATGGCATGGAGAAGTTCCACAATTTGCTCAAGGTCTAACAACTTGTGAGTATCAGGAGTAGGGTTTGGATTTAGTTAGTCTGGCTCCAGGACCTATGCTCTCAGACAGCAAGCAGTTCTGATCTCTTTCTGTCCCTGACTTGGCTTTTTCAGTAGCACTGTCTTCAGGGTAATATGGCTATAAGTCAAATTTCTTTTTATCAGTCAGCAGTATGACGTTGTGTAAATGAGTGTGTGTGCGTGTGTGTGCACACACATGTGTGTATGCATGTGTGTTCATTGACAAAGGCTAGCTTGCTGTGAGAGTTATGAACATTTCCAGGTCGTAAAACTGAAGTTCAGGGAACCATATATTTGTATCTCCAAAGAGGAATGACTTGTATTCTTACTATGAATATATTTTACATGGCCAATGTCCTAGAGGGAGAAAAGACCTTCAGGTATGATCAGAGATGGGAATATGTGAAGGAAAGAACAAATCAGAGCAACCTATCCTACCCCAGAGCACACCACCATGAAATCTTTTTAAAGAGCTATTGAGTTTCCCAAGGATGGTTTGCCTAAGAGAGAACGCAGGGAAAACTGGGGTGAGGGAAATACATTTTTGAAGATCACTTGGGACTAGCTCATGGAGGAGAAGCAGTCCTCACCCCATTCATACTCAAAATGTGTGCACACATGTGTGTCCACACACATCCTAAGAATCCATTCTTTTCTATTATGCATCCTATTTTCTCCCAGGTGCAGAAGGGGTGATATATAGTGACAGTCTCCAAGTGCCCTGGTTGCTACTTGGTTCTTCCATAGCAGTCCTTTCCAGCTGCCTCTGAGTTCCAAATCATTGAAGGTCTTAGGTCTCTATGACACTGTCCTGGGCCCATTTCCCAAATTCCCCTGAATGAGTTATCTCCAAATTACATCAGACAGACAAGCCACCAACACCATCTGGACAATGCAGAATTGTGTCTATGACTCTACCAACATAAATAAGCCATCTGAAAATGTCAACACTTTGCCATCCCCAAACCTCAGATGTCGGTCTTTCCTTTAGGGTGACTTCCAAGGGCACAGTTTTGTTGCTTGAGCTATGGCTTCTGTCCAGTGATTTGACAACTGTGGTACACTTTCTCTGTGTGTGAATACAGAGATGTTCTTCAGCTATGTGTCGGCTGCTTGAGAGGTAGACATAGGTTCTAATCTCATCTTGAAGTACTCCGTATCTGTGAGTCATTAACAAACCACGTCACCATTCCAAGCCATAGCTCTTTCAACTATAAATTGGGGATAACAAATATCTAAGAAGTGTCTGTTCAGTTCATAGCAGCACAATTCACAATAGTTAAATTGTGGAATTAACCTAGATGCCCTTCAATAGATGAATAGATAAAGAAATTGTGTATATATACACAATGGAATATTACTCAGCACTAAAAGAGAATAAAACCATGGCATTTGCAGCTAAATGGATGAAGGTGGAGAATATCATGCCAAGTGAAGTAAGCCAATCCCCCAAAATCAAAGGTTGAATGTTTTCTCTAATAAGTGGATACTGATCCATAATGGGAGTGAGGGGGAGCATGGGAGGAATAGAGGAATTTTGAATAGGGCAAAGGGGAGGGAGGGGAAGGGAGGAGACATGAGGGTAGGAAAGATGGTGGAATGAGATAGACATCATTACAATAGGTACATGTATGAAGACACGAATGGTATGACTCTACTTTGTGTACAACTAGAGAAATGAAAAATTGTGCTCCATATGTGTACTATGAATCAAAAGGCATTCTGCTGTCACATATAACAAATTAGAACAGATAAACTAAAAAAAATAAATATCTGTATCATAAGGTTGTTGTAAAATGAATGAAATCCTGTGTCTAAAGCATTTATCATTATGGCTGGAATGTAGCAGGTATAGTCAATACATTAGACCTTTCTCTTAGCCTTTGACTTAAACCCATAATACAGAAAAAAGACCTAAGAAGCAAACTCAATGACTACAAAAGAAATTGAGACATAAAGAAAACAAGTCGGAGAATGATGATGATAGCAAATTTTTCTCCAACTCAAGGCAATGTTATGTATGTGTTGGGTGTACTTATGTGTCTGTGGTTGGTGGTTAGTTTTAGTTCTCTCATGCTTGGCCTCACTAAGGCACAACTAGACCAGATAATGAGCATCTCAAACCCAAAGAATAAAGTGAAGTGACATTCTCTGAACATTTGAGTTATGGAGAGTCATCATGTTTTTTGAGCCATAAGATGAACAAGTGAACTGCCCTGGAATTTCTGTGCTGTTCTTTGTTGTGAGAGGAAAGACAAAGTTTGGATGCAGAATTGCAACTTCCAAAAAATTCCTGTAGCTTATGGAAAAAATTATTTGAAAGTGGAATAATTTTGAAACACATGATCACAAGAGCTATAGACTCAAAGTCATAGACATATAATTGGAGCCAACCAGTTTTAAAAACTTAGTTTCATTGGAAACATTTCCAAATTCAATAGGAAAAAAATCCTAACTTCAAATTTTAATTTTGAGATATTTTAAATTAAACATGCTGTTTGTGAACATCTGTTAAGAAAGGGCAAAATCTTGCATATGTGAATGTAGGTGACTTGTGAGAGCAGCCTGGCATCATGAAGGCTTGGAAAGGTACTTGCGGCAGAATTCCGTTTGCTCATGGCTACATAATTAGCCACCATAGAACTTTCTGACCTAAGACAACACCTGACTATGGTCTCTTGGCCTGTGGAATTCATTGGTCTTATCTGGGCAGTTCTTGCTTAGGATCTCATGTGGTTTCAGTCCAATGGTGGTTGGAGCTAGAGCAACCTGCCCATCCCATTGGGTTGGGCATCCAAGATGGCTCCCTTGGATGATGCTTCATGCTGGCTGTTGACTTAGCAGGGGCTGGGGCTTAGCTATTGGAGCACTAAGGCATGGCCTCTTTTGATTTGGCTTCCAGGAGAGAAGCATGGTGACCGAGTTCTAAGAGAGAACATGCCAAGAACTAGCGTTTCAGGAGACAAAAATGGGAACTGCAAGACTCCTTTAGACCTAGCCTCAGACGTCTCATGGTGTCACTGCTGCTGCATTCCATTTGTCACACAAGGTCAATCTAGATTTGCTGCAGGGGGAGACTGTTCAATGTCATAGATACTGGGAATACTGGGGTGCACTTTTGATCTAGTTACTAAAGGGCGTATTGTTAGATGAGAAAATACTCTCATTTGGAGTAGAAGTTTTGAAAATTAATTTTCATTTCCATGGAAAAAGGAATAAAGATGCTTCACCTCCTGTTCTTCATAAAATCCAGCTGATGCCCTTGGACTTTCTACCATGTAACTCCTAACGTGTATATACAGGGCTTGTGAGGCAAAAGAAGCCAGCCTTAGGGGTTGGGGTAGAACACTTACCTAGCATGTGTAGGACTGTGGGTTTACTCCCCACCACCCAGAGAGAAGGGGGTAGGGGGTGGGGAAACAACTTTGTACCTAAGAAATGCAGGAAAACCATTAGGCAAGTCACCTTCTATGTATCCAAGTGGACAGGTACAACTCTGTCCTGTCCAGAGGTAGGTGCAACAGCAATCTCAGCACTCCCATGTGGGCATCTGTAGGAGTGGCCAAAGTGGAAAAAGGCTCCGCTTTGAGTGGGCTCACTTTTGGGTGCACCCATTATAAGCTTACTCTGAGCCACAGAGTACAGATTTTTAAAGGAGAAAACCCACGATCTAAAGAACCTCAGTTTTTGGATGTGGCCTCAGGTGAATACGTGACTTGGTGAGTGTCCTATACTAATAGCATTGTGTGGGAGTGCCCAGAACTTTGTTCTGTCTTAATCCGATGATCCTCATGGAACTACTCTGCCTCCCTCATTATAATGTTTCTCCTTGTATTTGTAGTAGTTCTTGGCACTTAGTTATTTCAGTATTTGGAAATAGAGAGGCTCTCAGAAAGACATCACTCTAGTGAACCCAGCCACATTTAGAGGGGTTCCATGACTATGCCTGAGACTATAGATGTAAGGCCACATAGTTCTGCCCTGGGATAGGGCTGTTAGCTGGAAATCAGTCTGATCTCACCCTCAATGTCATGGGAGGGTTCCTTCCTTCCCCAAGTTTATTTATGCATTCAGAAAATACTTATTAGATTCCTTCTATATGCCTGACATTGTCTCAGTCTCTAGAAATAAACGAGGAAACAAAACTTCTGAAGTTGTTGTCCTTCTAGATATTAGAATCCTATGAAAATATTTGGGAACATTGCCAGTGGTGGCAAATGGAAACAATCTCTGTCTGGAACAAAGGTGGTTGGTTAATATGTGGCCCCCCTGCAATGGCTTATAGTAGTTAAGCTTTAATTTAAATTAAATTTAGAAGCACTGATTTCATAAATTTCTCCTAATAAGATGACTACAGCATGGATCTAAAATAAAGAATTTTAAATTAGAGAATTAGACACAATGAATAACCATGCAAGAGATGAAGTACTGAGTTAATTTTTAATTTTCCAAAAATCATTTCAGAAACAATAGTTTTCTGGCATTGAAATGGAGTCTTTGAAAACTTCGCCTTTCCTTGGAATTCTTGATATGATCTCATATTATGGCATTGTTAAATAATCTTAACATTTTTGGGTGTAACTGATTTAACAAGTTGACACTTGATGCCGTTTATACAATGTGTCCCTAAGAGGAGCAAGACAGAACAGGACTGGAGATTACAGCATGGGGATGGGATTTAGGCTTTCACATTTAGTTTCCAGAACAATTCTCATGGCCTGATTTGCTCTGTGATGCCCTCAAGTTACCCAAACAAGTGGCTTAAAAATTTATCAAAGAAGGTATCTATCATTTAATCAAAACTGTTGAGTGTGAATAATTTGATTAAAGTCTTTTTTTCTAATCATCATTTAACAAACATGTATTAAGGACTTATTATGTGGCAGGCACTACAGATAATAGAGGCTGCTACCCTGGCAGAGTTTAGCTCCCAGCAGAGCAAAGAGATGGTAGAACAGAGTGAGGGTGAGAAGTAGCACCCTCAAGAAGATGAGTGCTTGACGAAAGCCAGCCAGGGAGATGTGACAGGGAGCCACTGGGAATGCTCTAGTTGAATGGTCATTCCATTGTGGTGGGGGCTGGCCTGCTGCAATTATTTAAAAGTTGGTGGTGATACCTGTGATCCAAGCTACTTTGGAGGCCGAAGCAGGAAGATTCCAAGTTCAAGGCCAGACTTAGCAACTTAGCAGAGACCCTGTCCCCAAATGAAATAAAATGATAGATAAAATAATAAATTGGTTGTATTTGATTGATGTTCAAAGCAGCCTTTAGAAGAAGGTTGTACAGTACAACAAGATAAGTGGGCAGATAGTCAGAAGTCCTGAATTCTCTAACTAGTTTTGCAATTAATAACTTTGTATGATTTTGGCCTTTTAAGGTTTTGGATGCATCACTAAGATTACCCCTAAGACCTGGGACTTGATGGAAAGTCTCCAAGTTCTTTAGGTTTGAACATTTACACTGATCATGTGACTTGCTTGTGTTTTTAGGTTTCAAGAAGATCAGTGCTTGGTGAATTTGCCCATAGAAAGCTAAAATCAATATCAGTGTCTTTCTTATTAACATTTCATGTTTAATTGTGTTCTGATTCCTACGGCTTTTTTTCATACAGTTTTCTCTTAATCCTCACAAAATCCCTGAAGAAATGAAGAAACTGAAGTTTATAGAGTTCAAGTAACATGCCCAATTTCACACAGGGAGTAAACACAGGGTCTATTCATAAGCTTTTAGCAAGTGACAGTTACCTGTGATTGGATTAGAACAGTCATGCTCAGAGATGTTGAGCTAGTGACCTCTAATTTCCTTACAAGCACCAATGTTCTACATTTGTGTTGTCTTCAAAGACCAGCTTAGAACTGTGAAAAAGTGAGTGTATTTGTAGGTTATTTTGTCCCAATTAAAGATATGCAACTTCTTGAGCTAGATGAAGACAGGACAGTGTAGCTGAATGTATGTAATATGATACTTCAGCCACTTAAAAATGAAGGTGGCCATTTTTCTTCAATGCAAAATGGAAGAGTCTCTTTGGAAAATGTTTTGTCAGTTTCATTATACACATATGCTTACAAAACATCTCCAAAATCATATTCCTAGGTGTTTATTTATACAAGAGAAATGAAAATATGTACACAAAACCTGGACACAGAGGTTTACAGGAGTTTTATTCATAGTTGCCCCAAACTGGAAACCACAATGTCCTTCAGCTTGTGAATAAACAAACTGGTGTATCTGTACAATGGAACACTACTCAGCAATAAAAAGGAATGAATTTTCAGTATGTACAACAGTGTGGGTGAATCTCCAGTGCATTATGCCCCTGAAAGGAGTCTGACTCTTTGAAAAGCTACACATAGGCTGATTCCACTAATACGGCATTTTGGAAAACTATAGGTTCAGAAAACAGATCTATGACTGCTGGGTGCTGGGAGTCAGGGGGAAAACTGATGAAAAAGGGACTCAAGGGAACTGTTTGAAGTGATGGAACTGCTCTCTATTTTGATTGTGGCATTGGTTGATGAAACTGAATGCATCTGTCAAAGCTCATAGAACTGTGAGAACTAAAAGAACAAATTTTAGTGTACATAAATTATAACTTCAGAACCCGATTTCCTCTGCAAAGAAGTAGCATATATTTGCATACATTTTGGTTTTAAAATGTTTTGAGTCAGTGGATTTTCTCTTTAGAAAAATACCTCATTCCATATTTCTTTTCTAAAAATAGGGTCAGAACCAATAACAGCTCCATTAAGAAGAATCTTACTTAACTAGATCAACTTGTCCAGATTGGGAGAAACATGAGAACCAGGTTGAAGATAACCAAGAGTAACATTCGGCTGTTTAAATGCCTAGTAGTCCCTGTATTTTGTTTTGCAAACTTTTTAAATAGTACCTTTGCCATACAGTGTGCTTTCGACACCAGCACTCACTTTTACTATGTACGGATTGCAATCTGAGGTCAGAGAGGTGAAAGGATCACAGAGCCTTTGAGATCACACAGGAAGCAGATTTTTCCTTTAGACTGTAAGTTCTTTGAGGTAATACAGGAAAAAAAAATTTACTATAGCACCAGGCACAGCTCTTTGAGGGTTGTAACACCCACTAAACCTCTAAGCAAATGTGAGCATTTGCCCTTCTGGGATACACGCTGACAAATTCCTTCTCATATCCCAACCCGAAAGAGCAAGCCTTAGAAAATGGAAAATACAGCCCAGTCCAGAGTGAGGCAGGGGCCGAGTCAAGGTTTCACTTTTGTCAGGGGACACACTGTTTTCACAGCTCTTCTCTCTGATGACCTATGTTGCTCATGAGTCAGAAGCCCAGGAAGGCCCTGGGTTTCTGCTCAATACAGTAATTCAGGCAGTTGCTATCAGTCAACTGGAGTTGGCATTTGTACACAGGCTCTTTTTATAAAAAATTACTTTTAATCAACAAACTCTAACAATATACATTTATGGGACATAATAAATGAACCAAGTAATTCAATAGAAATTTTCAATAGTGCCTTGATCAAGCAAAAAAATCAGTGAGCTTGAGGAGAACATTTGAAATAATACCAAGGATAATTTCTGAAGAGGAAGAGAAAAAAAAAACAAAAAGAGGAAGAATGAAGAAATCTTATGTGATCTCTGGGCCATCATCAAGAGAACTGACATTTGCACAGTACACATTTCAGAAAATGGGAGAGAAAAGAGGAATAGGAAGTTCCTATTTAAAGAAATAATGACAAATAAAGAAATAATGACAAAAAACATCCCAATTCTGGGGAAAGATATGAACGGAGCACACAGGCCCAGTGGTGAGAGCAGGATATCTCCAAATAGGAAACTAGGATGTTGCTACTGGAAGGAAATGTTCACTTCCACAAGATGACACCAATGTTCTCATTGAAAACGAGATGACTCAGAGCCATTCAGCGTCCAGGTATGTGGCTGAGTGAAGGAAGGTGCTGCATTGTTTCTTGGAACATCCATCTGGGTAGACTCAGTCCAGGAGTACAGCATGCACCCAAGAGGATGCTCATCCACAGTGAATTTGTTTCTTGGCCTCTCTTGCTCCCGGTCTCCATTTGGGTCATCTCTGCCCACTCAAGATCCTCTACCACACCCCAAGGCCACAGGCATCTTCATGATTCAGGTTCCCTTTTTAGCAGAGACAAGAAAGGAAGTCTTATAGAAAAAACAGTAAGTTTCAAACACACACACGCACACACAAAACAAACAATAAAGAAAAAATAAAGAAAATGAATGATGCAAAGTAGCATAAAATCAGTACTCAAAATGCCTCAGTGTGACATACTTCATAGAGCACATGATTTAATTCAAATTAAATAAAGCTTAGCCATAAGGTAGATCTCAGAAGGTCAGAGCAGCAAGGGACACTTAAAAAATCCCCCAGTTCAGCTTATTGTCCTACAGATGGGAACACTGAGGCCCAGGAAAGGGAACAACTTAACCCAACATTAACACCAGCATCAATGTCAAGGTTGGAGCTGTGTCTAGTACCAGCACCATTTTCTGTTTCAATCTCTGCTGTAGTTTGGATGTTGAGGGACCCCCAAGGTCCATAAGTTGAAGACTTAGCTCCCAGTTTGGTGCCACTGGGAAGTGGTGGAACCTTTAAGAGGAGGTCCTAGTGGGGCTGGGGTCATGGCTCAGTGGTAGAGTGCTTGCCTCACACGCATGAGGCATTGGGTTCGATCCTCAGCACCACATACAAAATACATACATAAATAAATAAAATAAAGGTTGTTTAAAAAAAAAAAAGAGGAGGTCCTAGTGGGAGGTCTTGGGTTACTAGGGGAACACCTCAAAGGAGATTACAGAACATTGGTCTCTTCTCTGTTTTCTGGCAGCCATTGTGTGCTCTCTACCTTGATGTGCTGCCTCACCACAGGCCCCAAATCGTAGGTTGGCCTGATTGCAGAGAGGAACCTCCAAAACTTTGAGCTGACATCAACTTTTTATCTTATTTTTAAAAAAATATTTTTTTTTGTAATTGTAGATGGATAACATGCCTTTATTTTATTTGTTTATTTTTATGTGGTGCTAAGGATCAAACCCAGTGCCTTATAAGTGCTAGGCAAGCACTCTGCCCCTGAGCTACAGCCCCAGCCCAACCTTTTATCTTATAAGTTGATTATCTCAAGAATTTTTTTTTACAATCAGAAAAAGCTAACTAACACAACCTCCCAAAATAACCTTTCATAGGCTCCATACCTGTTGAAACAGTTCATTTTTTATTTAAAAGTATTTTTAAGTAATCTATATGAGTAGATTATTTATTCTCATAGTTCCTAAATGAAAAACTAAACAGGGAATAACATGAAGTCTCCCTCTCTCCCTTATCCCTCTTTTCTCTGTCCACACTCTATCCACAGACAATATTTAAATTAATTCCTTGTATATGTTTCCAGGAATATTTCATGCATACACAAACAGTTCAAAGACATGCTGTCTCACCAATTCTAAAAATTATAGCATACTGTACACTCTTCATCTTGTTTTTTCACTCAAATATTTATCTTGGAAAATTTTTCTTATGAATATACAAAGAGTATCCTTATTCATTTTCCCAGCTGCAAAGTTTTCCATTGCATCATGGGAATTATATTTTATTTAGCTGGTCCTCTACTGGTAGCAGTTTTGAGTGTTTCCAATATTTCACTATTATAAGCAATGCTGCCACAAATACTTTTATATATCTGTCATTTCACATGTTTGTTGTTGTATGTGTAGGATGAATTCCACAGAAGCAGAATCCTAAGGGTATGTGTGTTTGTTGACTTATAGATGTTGATGAATTTTCGTCCATGGTAGTCATGGCAACATATACAGTTGGAATGTTTGAGAGTGCTTCTTTCTTCAGGTCCTGCTCAACACAACCTGTTACAAAATTTTGTGTCTTTGCACATTTAGTACTAGTGATATAGTATCTCAATGTTTTCAATTTGAACTATAGAAATATGAAAAATTAACAACTGAATCTCTCTTCTTCATTTATTCTGGACCCTATTTCCAAAATTTCTCTTATCACTCTGATAAGAGTGATATATATCGTCAGATATATTTGCATGGTTTTTTTTCCACTCAAAATACATCATCAGCTGTTAGCTTTTCATCCCTGTGACAAAATACCAGAATTGTTTTTCAACAATTTGAAGTAGGAAAGATTTATTTTGGCTCACAGTGTCAGAGGTTTCAGTTCATAGTTGCTTGGCCTCATCACTGTGGGCTTGAGGTGAGCAGATCTTCAGCAGAGAGGGCATAGTGGAGCAGAGCTCACCTCCTGGTGGCCAGGAAGCAGAGAGAGCAAGTCTGAGAGGAAGGAGGAGGGGACAAAGTACCCCTCCAGGGCACACTCCCAGTGACCTACAGTGAGGTCTCACTTCTTCCTACAGTGAGGCCTCACTTCCTAGAGTTTGCAGCACCTCCCCAAAGTCCATTCAATTATGAACCTATCAGTGGGTGAATCCACTGATGAGATCAGACCCCTTACAATCCCATCACTTTCCAAAATCCCCATCTCTGAACATTGCTTCACTGGGGATTAAACCTTTAATGTATGAGCCTTTATGGGACACTCAGATGCAAATTATAACATCAACATTATTTAGAACATACAGTGCTGTTTCTCTCCTTCATATGATAGATATGTCCTGAGCATTTATCAGGTTTTAGGTCCTAGAGGTATTTCCCTAAAAAAGACAGACACATTCCCTGTCAGGAGGGCTTATATTTTAGGTGGAGAAACATTTTAAAATAGATAAATAAACACACTACCATTTAAGAGAGTAAGTGCTTTGAAGAATAACCCAGGTGAAGAACAAGGGCCTGAACAACCTGTCTCGCCTCGCTTCTCCCCAACAGGGACCAGACAGGGCAACATGTAAAGTGAGCACCATGTTCTCCAAACTTACTTTTAATGGTAATATTTATTTATTAGTTTTGGCCTGAGCTGTCCTGTTGTAGACAGAACTTGAAGATCACTATTAAGGTTACTTCAGAGACACTTAGCTAGAAACAGAAAAGAAGCCATTCCAGTTCCCCTAAATGGACTGGTGCTAAAAATGTAAATGTCAGTTTAATTCCTGAGGACAGGAGTCAGAATTTGGTCAAGAGTAAATTATCACTGGGCAAGATGGTGCACACCCGTAATCCCGGTGGCTAGGGAGGCTGAGGCAGGAGGATCTCGAGTTCAAAGCCAGCCTTAGCAACTTAGTGAGACCCTGTCTCTAAATAAAATATAAAAAAGGGCTGGGGATATGCCTCAGTGGTTAAGCGCCCCTGGGTTCAATCCCTGGTAAACAAAACAAAACAAAACAAAAAAATGAGTAAACTATCATCTCCTTTCCTCTAAGCACCAATTAAAAAAAAAAACTATCTACTTTGGGTTTAGAAAATCCCATTTGGGTTTGGAATCTAGCCCACTTTCATGGCATGGGTTAGGTAGTAGAGAGGACACTGATCAGAGGTCCTGGCGAAGGGACTTGTGTTTCCGATGCTTACCTCTTGCTGTCAATGTGACTTTGGACAAGCCTTCCTGGAGACTTCTTCTGGACAGCTTGATTAGAAGCATAAAGTCATCTTTCTGCAGTTCTGATTCTGGACATATTGGTGGATCATGGCAACCCTGTCAGAAATCAAGAACTTCCCACCTTGGACTTCAGTTCTGGCTCAGGTTCTGTCTCTGTGTGTTTAAGTCCCAGCTTCTCCAAGACTGGGACTTGCTTACCTCTCACCTATCTCTCCCTGAGATTCTGTACCTGTGACCAGAACTCAGACCTCTCCAAAACTTCATTGTGCCTGCCTGGGCCTCTGACCACTGCCAGCAACCAGGCTTGCAGTTTCTCATCCCCAGGTCCCAGGGAGTGTCTGTCCCCAACTCACCTTACTGGGCTTCCATCAGCCTTCTCTCTCTGGCTGACATCCCATCACTACATTTCCTCAGATGCTACCTTCTGCCACCTATAGCTGCTTCTCTTGTCCCCAAGTTGGAGGCATGTCTAGTTTCTGTCCTTACTACAGCCCATGCCACAATTCCACTGAGGTTGGATTGGGCAAGTGGCTTCCAATGTCTTCTCCAGCAGCAGCACTTATTTTACACAGAAACCTTTCAGTGGAACCCAGCACAGAAAGCAGCAGCAGTGACAATAGCTTACTCAGACTTTTTAAATCTTCATGGGCAGAAAACACATCATTGTTGAACCTAGGAAGCAGAACAGAAGCCCAGGATTCCTCAAAACTTAGTTCAAAACTTGAGACTAAGTGAGCAAATTTGTCTCCTTTTATTTCCTAGGCAGCTCAGAAAATTAAATGGCTTATTAAGGTCACAGTGAGAATGATAGAACCCAGTTCCTAGAATATGTTTTCCTGCAAATAACATGAGCTCCGTGTCTTGTACCTCACCGTCTAGTGCAGTGCCAACCACCTAGCAGATTCTTGATCAGATTCTTGGCAGTGAATGTATGGGGAGTTTTCTGGGCCTTGACCTGGTTATAGTCCACAGCTATTGACTAAGGACCTTCTACCTGCAAGACTCATAGTGTGTAAGGCTGAGCAGCATGTTTCCTTCCAGTTTAGAGCTTAGAGATACGCAGGGTCCTGAAGGAAATTATCACAAGAAGCTAATGAGATATTTGGAATGTGCAAAGCCCAGTGTAGGGAAATATGAGCACAATATAAGAGGGGCCAGGACCTCATCTGGAGAATAATGTCAGGTTTCCTGGGCAGGATGATCGTTATATGAGCAGTTAGGTTACTAAGACACTGACTGAAGAGAAGGGAGGGACTCTTTTTTTTTTTTTTTTTTGGTACTAGGGATTGAACTCAGGGGCACTCGACCACTGAGCCACATCCCCAGCCCTATTTTGTGTTTTATGTAGAGACAGGGTCTCACTGAGTTGCTTAGTGCCTCGCCATTGCTGAGGCTGGCTTTGAACTCGCAATTCTCCTGTCTCAGCCTCCCAAATGCTGGGATTACAAGCGTGAGCCACCACGCCCGGCTGGGAGGGACTCTTCAGGGAACAGGAAACCAGATGTAACAGCATAGGTGAGAGAGAGAAAGGCCAAGAGAGAGAACCACCTGTATGAAGAAGTCCCACTCGGGGTTGGTGGTGCACACGCCTGTAATCCCAGTGACTTGGGAGGCTGAGGTAGAAAGATCACAAGTTCAAAGCCAGCCTCAGTGATTTAGTGAGACTCTGAGCAACTTAACGAGACCCTGTCTCAAAATAAGCAATTAAAAACACCACAAAAAAAAATGAGCTGGGATGCGGCTCAGTGGTTAAGCGCCCCTGGGTTCAATCCCTGGTACCAAAAAAAAAACAAAAAACATTGAAGTCCACAGTGCCTGGAAGGAAGAATCCAGTGAATCCAGTGGCAGTAGTGAGAAGGTGCTGTAGAGTGGACAGGCCTGGGTGTGCAAGGCCTTTGAACACTCAAAATTGGCAGGAATTCCATAAACCCCAACACAAGTCTGCTGCTTGTTTTAGTGAGTGAGTTTTATTGAGACCTCCTTTTGCTTATGCACTCTATGGATGCCTCAGTGGCGGAGGTGAGGAGTCAAAACAGGAACTATCTGGTCCACAAACCTAAAATACTCACTATCTGGCCTTTGACAGAAAGTTTGTCAACCCTCAGATTAAAGGAACTATGGAGACTTAAGGACAGGGCAGGAGGTCTCAGAAGCAGCTCCTGGGAAGAAGTGAGGAGGGGAATGGGGGTGAATCCTGGATCCCAGGACTCCTCCTAAAGCTTTGTCTCTTTCTCAGCAGGTGGGGCTCCTCTCAGTGGAGGATGTGGCCAAGACCACTTGAGGGAAGGAGGTGACCTCAGCTGCTCAGCTGTCATGCTTGCACAGGGCTGTCTCCACGTGGAAAAATGGGCTGGGCCGTCGTGTATGCTGTTCCCCAGCACTTCTGTGCTTGCCAGCCTCTTTACCTCTGCTCAAGCCTCCGAGGGGGATGGTTGAGTAGGGTGGCTGTTTCTACTCATCATTGCCAGGAAATCCTTTCCCTCTTTCAAGGTGAAGTATACACACCATCTCCCTGGAAAAGCCTGCTCTGATGGCCACCTCTCCTTCTGGATCTAGGAAGAATGAGTTTCCTCTTCTGGCCTCCCACAGTATTTTAGTCTCCCAACAGATGTGTCAAACCATGCATCCAGCCAGTCACTCCACAGCTATTTGTTGAGCACCTACTATGTACCTACCAAGGGTTACGGAAAAGTTCCCTACTTTCAGACAGAATCAGGGTGTGTGCAGGGGAAATGACCAGTAAGTAAATAAACAAGTGACACACTTTGCAGTTGATAAGGGCTAAGGAAAAACAATTGCATGATAGGGAGTTTTGGGGTGGGGCATGTGTAGGATACATCAGACAGGTCACTTAGGGACAGATGGCCTCCTGAGGAGTGAAATTTGAGCTAAGTATGAATAGCAAGATGAAGCCAGCTATGCAAAGAGTCAGAGGAAGGGCATTCCAGGTCGAGAGGAGAGCAGGTGCCAAGACCCTGAGATAGGAAAAAACTTGATGTGTTTGAGAAACAGGAAATCAAAGGCAAGGTGGTGGGAATGGGGTGGATGGGAAGATGGATGAGGGGCTGGGGAAGTGGGCTGGGGCCCCGTCAGCAGGGCCTATGTGAATCATGGGAACCATGTGGAGTGTGAAGCGAGGGAGAGGTAAGGACTGACTGAGGTCTACTCATTCCTTCAGTGATGACACAGTCACAGTGAGGTGCTGAGAACACAAGAAGAGTAGAGAGGCCGTGCCCTCTGGTATGCCCAGGTACAAGTGCCTTCCCACGAACAGTCACCCAGCAGCAAGGTCCGCCTTCCCGCTTTGCAGATTCAGGCATTTGATCTGTCAGATCCCTATAGTCCCTCATCAAGAGTGTGGTCCATGGCTCCTGCTGCCTAATCTGGGAGCATATCAGAAATGCCAAGCCAGGCGCGATAGCGCATGCCTATAATCCCAGCACTTTGGGAGGCTGAGACAGGAGAATCACAAGTTCAAGGCCAGCCTCAGCAACAGCAAGGGGCTAAGCAACTCAGTGAGACCCTGTCTCTAAATAAAATACAAAATAGGGCTGGGGATGTGGCTCAGTGGTTGTGTGCCCCTGAGTTAAATCCCCAGTACCAAAAAAAAAAAAAAGAAAAAGAAAAAGAAATGCTGATCCAGGGACCGCCCAACCCCACAAAATCAGGGTCTGCATTGTATCAAAATTTCCAGTTGATGGACATTCACATTAAAGTTTGAGATGGACGAGCCTAGAAGAAATCCAGGTATAGAGTAGTAGACTTCCACTAACCATATTGAGTTAGATGCCACATCAATAATTCATAGCCCCCATACCCATAACCTCTTATATTGGAACCTCTGAAAATTTTCATGTGCACACACATCACCTAGGAATCTTATTCAAATGTTGATTCTGACTCAATCAGTTTGGAACAGGGCCCCAGATTCTGCATTGCTAACAAGCTGTAAAGGGATGTTGACATAGCTGGTGCCAGGAGCGGAGCCTTACAGCACGCTCACCCAAGGCAATCCACCTGGTCGTCATGGTTACCCCACTGAGAGATGCTTGTTCATATTCTGTGGATAGGCAAACAAAGCTTAGTGTAAATCTGAGTGGTGTGACGGTGGGTAGGTTTCCAGGCTCACTTGTCATCTGCCGGCGTGTGTTAGAGAGCTGCTCAGAGAAGTTCATGACACAAAGCATGTTCTGTGCTTAGCACGGTGTCTGGCACACAGCAGGGGCTCACTATTTGGTAGCTTTTTTTTTTTTTACTTTCTGGGATTTCCATCAGCATTTTCAGCCTCCAAAGTTGGGGTTCTCTCCACTAGGTTAGTAGGAATCAGGGCTTGGCTCAACTGGAAGATGAGATTAGGAATTAAAATATTTAGCAATCATTGAAGATGAGTGGAGTCGAATGATGGAGTTCCCTTGGAAATGTGATAAGTTCACCTCTCCAACTGCAAGGATTTTTGTCTATTTGGAGCTGGTTACTCATGAAAGCTTCCTCTTGCTGGGCACAGTGGTGCATGCCTGTAATCCCAGCAATTTGGAAGGCTGAGGCAGGAGGATTGCAAGTTCAAAGCCAACCCCAGCAGCTTAGCTGGAATGAACAGGCCTGTGTTGGGTCCTGGGAATGCAATAGTAAGCAGAAACAGATGTGTTCCTCAGAGGCCCTGAACATCTTAGTGAGACCCTGTCTCAAAATAAAAAAATAAAAAAATGACTGGTGTGGTTCTACACCATGTACAACCAAAAAAACGAGAAATTATACTCTATGTATGATATGTCCCAGTCTATTGTCATGTATAACTAATTAGAACAAAATTTTTTAAAAAAGGACTAGGGATGTGGCTCAGTGCTTCAGCACCCCTGGATTCAATCCCCAGTACCAAAACAAAAAACAAAAAACAAAAACAAAACCTCAACTTCCTCTTTAGACTATGCTGAGATAGACAGATATGTCTTTGGTTTCTTCTTTTCTCTCCCAGACCACATGCTCATACAGCCTCTCTGTTCTGATAACAACTATAATCTCCAACCCCTCCGGTTCAATTGCAAAGACTACTGTGTTCTGTCCCAATCCAGGCAGTTTCTCAAAGAAACAGCTAGATCTATGGTTGTCCTCAGCGGATGTGGTGATGACTTAATTTCAAGTCTCTGTGGCCGTATCTACATTTATACAAGGAAATGGCATGTCATGTCTCTGTTCCCTAATCTATGCTTCTGTTCTAGATCTTAACATTTTCAAAGTGCTCTGAATCTGGAGATGGACTTAGTCTGTAGTTCCTAAATAGGAACATTCCTTAATAAATGCCTGTAATTCCAGCAACTAGGGAGGCTGAGGCAGAAGGATGGCAAATCTGAGGTCAGCCTCAGTGATTTAGTGAAACCCTTGGCAACTTAGTGAGACCACATCTGAAAATGGAAAAATTTAAAAAGGGCCAGGGATAAGGCCCAGTGGTAAAGCAACCAGTGGTTCAATCCCCAGTACTGAAAAAAAATATATCCATTTTGCACTTAATGATTTATGATTAATTAAGTTATGATAAAATTAAATTTATCATTTAATTTTATTTCATGCCCTTCAAAAGGACACAGGAAAGATATTGTCCAAATTATTCATGGGGAAATTAAAGAGATGAGTAACTTGCCCTGTGCCGCTCCTGCTGGAACTGCCTCCCAACTCCGCGTTCATTCATTCAACCTGCGTTTATTGAGCAGCTGGAATGAACAGGCCTGTGTTGGGCCCTGGGAATGCAATACTAAGGAGAAACAGATGTGTCCTTGCCTTCATGTCCTTGCCCACATTCTTTAGAGGAAAATGGATATTAAGCAGATAGATAATCACCCAGATAAACACAACCGTGCTTCTGTAATGAGAGCTAAGAAAGAGATCTGAGTTGCTTGAAGAGCCTAAGAGTGGGGAATTTGACATAAAAGAGAAGGCTTCTCTGAAGCCACTGGGCTGAGATTTGAAGGATGAGCAGGCAGGCCACTGGCAGACCTTTGTGTTTACCTTAAGAGTGCTGTCTAGGCTCAAAAAAACAGTGTGTCTTGCATAGAAACTGCCTTGGCACAATTCCTAGTTGCTTTTTGTCTTTGCCTTATTCTTCTACTATCCTGGGACATCCTTGAAGAGAGAAATCAGGTCTTTAGTGGAGTGAGACTGAAAGAAATTAAATTAAGGCTCAGAGATTAATTGGAGCTGGCCACACCTGCTGTTCTCAGTGAAGCTCTGCAGATGGAGGCAGCGGGAGAGAAGGAACACACAACTAGCTGGTGGCAGGATGCTGGACGACTTCTATCACCCGCACCTGAAAACAGAACAGCAGAGAGTCTGGGGCACTCTATCTTGGTCACCCCTTCATGTGAAATTAGGAAGCGTTCTCTAGTCTCAGGGAGGAGAACGCCCTGTGCTAGAGCTCTGGGATTGGAATGTGTAGGTTCAAATACCAGCTCTGCCACTTAGCAGATTCCAAGCAAATCACGTCTTCTCTTTGCATTTCCATGTCTTCATCTGCCAAGTGGGGAAGATACTATCTCTCCTAAAAATGTTGTGGAGATCAAACAAGATGATACCTTTGAAGTGCTCACTACATGGTAAGCATTCAGTAAATGGTAGTGATAGCATTAATACGGTGTTGGCCGGAAGATAATAAGGTGAGAGCCTGGGAGATTTCACAGCAGAATCCTGGTCTCTATACATGTATAGGCAGAAAAACCCCTTAGGAAATATGAGTACACCTCCTTCAGGTTTAGTTGATCACTTACCTTAGTCTGATTTCTGTTGCTATAAGAAAATACCTGAGACTCAAATATTTATGAAAAATAGAGGCTCACTTAGCTCATGGATCTGGAAGCTGGAAAGCCTCAGAGCATCGTGCTGTAGCTGCTAAGTATCTGGTGAGGCCCTCTCGCAGCTTCACAATGTGGCAGAGGACATCACGTGGCGAGTCAGAACAAGCATGTGTTCAGCACAGGTCACTCTTCCTCTTCTTATAGAGTCACGAGTCCCTACATGAGGACCCCACCCCAATGACCTTATCTAATCCCAATTACCTCCAGCAGATCCCGCCTCCAAATACCACCACCATATGAATTTGGGGATTAAGTTTCAACATGAGTTTCAGAGGGAACATTCTAATTATGGCACTTTCCTAGTAAGGGGAAAAATAAACTTATGAGGTTGGTATCCAAAGATTGTCACCACGGGGCTCCACTATGTGTTCAGCATCTGCTTAGATCTCTCCTTCCTGCACTGCACCACCTCTCCACCATTTCCCTAATGCTTCATACCTTTGTATGGAAGCTGCTCACTTGTATAACTGCTCACCTGGCAATCTCCTAAAGCTGCATCCTGACACAGTCTTTCCTGATCTCTCCACAAAGAATATTCATTCATTTTCCTATTTTAGGCATTGAGGCTCTAGGGATGAACTCAGGTTCTCAGTCTCTGCCTGTGTGGAGACTACACCTTGTTTTGGGGAAACAGGTAATATGCAATCTACAAATAAGTAAGCAAGGCTGTGCCAAGTAGCAAGGCTGAGTTTTCAGGTGGACAAAGGTAATGCCATAGAAACTTTTGGGGTGCAAAGAGGGAAGCTTTGGGAGATAATAAGATGATTAGAAAGAGAAGGACAGACAACCAGGGACACAATGAACAGCAGTGAAGTCAAAGCAGAGCAAAGAGGTAAGAGTGTTGTGAGGCAAGCTGGAGAGGGAGGCAAGGGCTAGATCACACCTGACTCTCTCAGGCTCCCCAGTCCATTAGGAATAACTCTGTTGAAGTCCTTTCCATACTGAATGGCAATGGGCATCAGTCTTTGTGCTAGTTCACCTCTGTAGCTCAAGTGAGAGATAGAGCTGGCGAGTGTGGATGGTGGTGGTGCAGCATGTCTGAAACCGACAACCTTAATACACTTTTCTCCAATCAATTCTGTAGTAACTGGGCATAGGCCCCAAATTTGAAAATAATTCCAGAAGTCTTGTCTATGGTTGAGATAAACATAAATCATCTTTCTCAGATGGAGGCAGAGCCAGGCAGGTGTTCTGGATAGGAATCTGAGTTCTCGATCAAGACAGAATTAATTTCAAAATAGAAACCGCAACCCGGGCGCAGTGGCATATGCCTGTAATCCCAGCACTTAGGGAGGCTGAGACAGGAGAATAGCGAGTTCAAAGCCAGCCTCAGCAATGGCGAGGCGCTAAGCAACTCAGTGAGACCCTGTCTCTACATAAAACACAAAATAGGGATGTGGCTCAGTGGTCGAGTGCCCCTGAGTTCAATCCCCAGTACTAAAAAAAAAAAGGAAAAAGAAAGAAAGAAAGAAATAGAAACTGGAGCAGAGTGTAAGTGACAGAAGAGGAAAGAAAGACGGAGGTGAGGGCTTCCCAGAGGTAGGACAGGCTGGTAGGAAAAGGAGCCCCGGCAATATTGGCCCTGGAAGAGGGAATCCACTGCTGAGCATGACAACTGGAAAACAGTCAGATCTGCCTGGCAGGATAAGCTACACCCAGAGTGAGGGTCTGAGTCACCCACCACTAACGAAACCTTGAGCTACACTCAGCTTTTCCTGCACGCCCAGTGAAAACTGTTTGCTCAAATCCTGTTCTATTTCAGGAAACGCCGGCTGTGTGGCAGGAAGTCCTTCTCTTTCCACATTAGGAACAGGAGTCCCTTCTCTCTGATTTTGGGTGCTCACATGGCACCAGCCCTTAAGGGCATAGGGTTATTCTGTTGCTCAAATTAGGTAGATGGGTACAGTCTAACCTGGGAGGCTGAGCCAGCTTCCTGTCCTCAGGTTGGGTAAAGCTGAACTTGAGTTACCCTCAAGAAATATGAATTTCAGTTCCTCCCAGGAGCCCTGAAATGTTCCTGTGTCAGCCTCCCCTCCCCTTGGGACAAAGTGGCTAGGTTTTGCTCACAGTCTTATCCTCTCTACCCCTCCTTGCTGATCTGGGAGAGGAACGCTGAAGCTGGGTCTCACCTTCCCAGAGCAGAGGCACCAGCAAGGCTGCCTGGCTGTGCCCTCCTTTCTGGGCTGCTGGCTTCTCTGTGCATTGATGTCTAGTCACTCCCCGGAGACCAGTGCTGAAAGATATCTGAGGCTGGGCTGAGATTGTAGCTCAGTGGTAGAGCGCTTGCCTCAAATGCGTGAGGCACTTGGTTCGATCCTGGGTTCGATCAGCACCACATAAAAATAAATAAATATATTGAGTCCATCTACAACTAAAAAAATAAAAAATAAATAAAAAAAAAGATATCTGAGGCTGATGGGGGGGGGGGCAGGCAAACTGAGTCCCTTCCTGCCTCAGTGGTGAGAGGTTTCCTTCCTCTACCTCTTAGGCATGATTTAAAGACTTAGTGGACAAGTGGTGAGTGTTGCTGAATGTGGGCTCACACTGGGGATTTTGTAGGGTCAAGGGTCCTTAGGAAGTGATGCTGGGTATTTCTTTCCTCCTGAATTCCACAGCAGGTTACATAAACATCCTGCTCAAACTGTACAGTGTTTAGAAGCCTCCACAAACTTTCTAGGTTTTATTTGAGGTCTCAGTGGATATTTCTGTTACAAGACTTTTGATGACACATGGAAAATGAGTGGATCAAGAAACAGAAGAAGTGGAAAATTTCCCTTTTTTGGCTAATGAGAAAGATCTCCATATCAATCAATCACTTTGAGATGGATTATGGTTTCTTCCTATTCAAATGTAAAGCTAGTCAAGACCAGTCCATAATCACAGTGAGCAAATATGAGAACTTATTCAGATGTCAGTTGGGTGATCTGTATCCACTGTAGCAGAACATACTGGTGTGGTGGGAATACGGGTACTGGGATTTTTTTCTGCCATTGACTTTGCTGTATGACCTTGGTTGAACTGCAGCCTATCTCTAAATTCCAGCATCCTTTGAATAACAAGAGGTTTGGATTAGATCATGATGTTCTAACTCTCATGACTATTTAACAATAGTAAAGACAATTAAATTAAAGAATAGACAGTTGTGCCTGGTTGAATTCTCCTTTAATACTCCTGATTAAAGAGAAAGTCTATGTACGGCCAATGTACTTTTTTACAATTTTTAAAATTTTTTTATGGTGCTGGGGATTGAACCCAGGGCCTTGTGCATGTGAGGCAAGCACTCTACCAACTGAGCTATATCCCTAGCCCACCAATGTACCTAAGATACCTTTTCCCATAGTGAGAGCAGGTTCAGCCTCAGAGTCTTCCTTGGGCTACGAGTATCTACCTAGATGAGAACTGAACTGCATTGTTTGGTTTTTGCTGTACAATATTTTCCATGGTTGCCTTTTATATATGAGGAGATGAGGAATGATTCCAGTTTTCCATTTATGGCAGCTATGTAGGGTTTTCTTTAACATAAACATATTTATGTTGATGAGGACATTCAAATATATATGAAGGTGATGTTGACATAACAGAAGCTATGAGTTTGGTCCACAAACTGTTGGACTTTGGAAAACCTGGTCCATAAGTATGGGTGCCCCAGTTTGAGCTAGAGTACACATTTCTGGCCTCCAAACTTTCTCAAATGTAATCTTCATGGCTGTGGTTGTGGCTCAGTGATAGAGAGCTTGCCTAGCATGTGTGAGGCATTGGGTTTGATTCTAAGCTCTGCATATAAATAAATAAATAAATAAATAAATAAATAAATAAATAAATAAAATAAAGGTCCATTGACAACTTAATTTTTTTTTAAATGTAATCTTCATGTATAACACTAGTGGGTAACTTTTGGGCCACTATCTGAAATGTCTGGCTCAGTGGGTAGCACAAGTTTGGACTTCAATAATGCTTATAAAAGAAATAAATGATTCTGAAGAAACAAATGCATGACTTGGGTAGAGAAGAAGAGAATGTGACAACTTTTTTTTTTTTTTAAATTTTGAGAGTTAAAGCAAAAGGAAACCCCTGTGAAGTGCGACCTGAACAGGCACAGGTGGGCATGTGCACACAGACACACACTTGACGTGTAGCAGGGACCTCAGGGCAGTCTTCATGCCACCAGTAACTGCTGCGTGACTTGGTAAGGACGCAATTTCCCTGAGTTCAAGTTTTCTTATCCATTATGCTCATACGTAGATTATGTTTTGAATGTTAACCCAAGTTGAATCTATGTGATATTGAAATGTACAGAACCTATGTAATCCTTTATTTTTAAAAAGTGACTTGACTTTTAACATCTTAGATCCTCTCTGGAAAAAGGTAAGGCTTAAATAGTAAATGAATGAATGAGTGAACAAATAAGCAAATATATTTACCTTTTTACTTTCAGTTTCTTTGTTTTCAAATCTTATTGGCTTTCTGCTTGGAGTATTTTTAAATTGACTGGCTGTTTGGTTCAAATAATGTTTTAAACAAGTTTTGGCGCGGGCTGCAGACCTTGTGTGCTTGCCTAGTTGGATTTTGGGCGTGCCACCAAGCTGCATTGGCTGGGTGACAGTTTAAACACAGCCAAACAGCTGGTCTTGCCGGGAGGCTCACTGGTGGAAGATTTCACAGAAACAATGCTGTAGTCCCGGAGGATTTGAGGGGCCCAGTGGTCTCTTCAGATCCAAGGGAGATTGCTGGACTCAGGGTGCTTGGCTATCTCTCAGCCAGATCTGTTTTCTCTTTCCTTCTTCCCTCGGGGTTGCACTTGGCTCTGACTTCCAGGAGTACTTGGGAGCTGCTACCTCTAGAATAAGAGTTGGTGGAACAAAGAGGCAGAGACTGGGTTTTCTCGTCAGGCTCCCCTTGTCTTTCAGGAGAAGGCTCTTCCTGGGTGGGAGAAAGAAAGGGGTTTGAGACCCTCCTGCATTTAATGCCATTCCTGCTCCTTCCTCCAGCTCCAGCCATTTGGATTCACTTTTTAGCCTTTCTGAGGACAAAGGACAATTGAGGGAAATGTAAATGGAAGTAGAATTCTGTGCAATGTAGTGAAAAACTTCCTAGTGACTCAGCAGCATGAATAGTTGTTACAAAAAGACGAAAGTGACAGGGCTGTTATGATGAACTGAAATAGCGTTGGTAAAGCTTTGACAGCTGGGTCCCACCCACAGGAGGCGCTCCAATCATAACCGCACTGTTACTAGTTAATAGTAACCGGCTCCAGTGGATCTAGTGTACGTTTGCCTAATGAGCAACTGCTGGAAGCCAGCTGCCTTAGAGGGAGGGGGCTAGAGCTGTCCAAGCTGAAGATGAGTGGTATTGATTTGTGGGATCAAAATAGATCTGTCCTCCATCAGCCCAGCAGATGTTCTTCAAGGCAGGGTTCTCTGACAGGCTGCACAGCTGCACACTGACTTTCCATTGGCCTTTCCCTTTCTGTGCAATTGATTTTGAAGTTAGAGTAAGCCTCCAATGAAGCAAGCGTGCCTTTAGGTCCAGGTTTTGGCAGCAGCCCTTTAATAGGGCTGTAGCTGGGAGTGCTGAAGCAGGTGAGTGTCCCCCTATATTTGCATACATTTTAAGAGTTTTTCAGGTTTGGCATAAGGATCTAAGGACACTAATTCTGCCCTAGTGGAATATGAAGAAAGATAAGTTTTCTGAGTCTGTCTTCTCCATTTCCTCTCCTCACTTATGAGTGTGGCCAAGAAAAACTGCCAGAACCCCAAACTTGACTTAATCTGTTAAGACTGGAAAGGACTCTACTGGGGACACTGGAATAGAGGAGTGATAAAACCCAGGGTTGGCCCCAGATGTGTCATTGGACTCTCAATGGCACAAGCTATGTAGGGCCTGTACAATTCCCTGAAATTCTCTGGGCGCATGGTACCTACATTCAGGGAACCCAGAAGTCATGGTTCCAAAGAGGAAGGAATCTCAGAGGGAACTGATTCAACAGGCTTGCTGAAAGGGGAGCTAGCTTCACACAGGGGCATGAGTTGTAATTAAAGGCACTAATGCTTCTAGAGGGCTTTGTTCCTCTGTGCCAGGCAATTTGCTGAGACCTCGATGGGGACGGGCAACACTGTGGCAAGTGCACAGTAGTAGATGTCTGTCGTTTATGGTCCTAAGCAGTCATTCCCATCTCCCCACCACCTCTGGTTTCTCTTTGTGTCTCATACTCAGTGTGACTTGGTTGACATGGCCAATCAAGATTTCTTTCCCTCCCACCATGGTCCTGAAACTTTCTTCAAACCACCCTGGGAAGGAAAGAAAAGAAAGGAAAGTCTATTTGGAATCTTTCTCCCAGGACTTGGAATCCTGTTCTTATCAAGAAGGAGCAAAGGAAATTCTCAGGTCTTGTTAATTGAAGCTCTGGTTCCTGGGCCAGATAGCCTAGCAACTTCTGTTGCCTGCTTCCAGGTTTTTCTCAGTCTTCTTTTTGTTCTTATGAGGGGTCCTATGTTCTCCCTAAAATGCCCTTTAGCCAGAATCTTTGAATACTCCCCAGTTCAGGTCTCTCTGATCCCAAGGCCTATGACATTAGTCATTGTGCAATATCAGAGCCTCTCTCTTTCCTCTCCCAGGTTTGAGGTTCTAGGAGGCTCTGATCTTGACAACCTGAGAATGTATCAAATGATATGATTAATTCCTTTTCTATTCCTTCAGAACTGGCCAGTGTTCACACCTACAAATCTCCCTCCCAAATGAACTGTCTGTCCTGGGCTGCTGGCTGAGTCAGATGCAGGGTGTGTGAGGGGTCACAGACTTGGAGCTCAGCTGACAGAGCATGTCCTTGCTCTTGCCTCCCTGCAGGTTCTACACCATTCAGCCCTTGCCAAACTGGTCTGCTCACTTGTCCACAAGATAAATCTATAGACTGCATGAGAGAAATCCATATTTGAATGTTGAGGCCACCCACGAGCTGGGGAGCCTCTTTAAAGCTTTTTGCCCTGTTGAGAATCTCCCAGAGGATGCACCCAGGGCCCAAGGATCTATGAACCTAGCAATGGATGTGCAGATTCCCATGACAGCTTTGGGAAACATGTCCTTGTCTAATTCAGATTCAAAGATTAGAAATGTTCTCCCGTATAATCACAAGGCAAATAGAAACAGATACACATATTTAAGCAGCTAAAAAGTAGTATTTCCTCAATGTTATGCTTTAATTCAACAAAGTAGATAATTTAAATTGTGTGGACACTTGTAAGATGATACTCAATAAAGCTATTTTTTATTATGCAAAACATTTAACCCAGCCTTTCCTGAATTGTTCTTTGCCAAATATATTGCTTCCCTCAAGTAGTTCTCTGGGCTTTTTCAACGGGACTTCCATCCTTCCTCTGTACGTAGTCACAGTGGCTGGTATAGGAGTTTCTGCACTTTTCTTTTTTAAATCAACACACTCATTTATTTCAGTTTTATGCAGGATGATGATGTACAAAATAGATAAGATGGAGCTACTCTGTTGAAGTCACTACTGATCTGCAGCATCTCCCCTAATCTTCCTACCTGGACCACTGAGGCAGCTCTGAAGGAGAACAGGTAGCTACTGGGAAACTGCTAGCCTAGCACTGAATTTTAACAGATGTGGATTCAGTGGACATGGGGATGAACACCACCTGTGGTAGGAAGTTTGAATATTTCTCTATCATTCTTTTTCTTTCCTCCAAAATATGACTCAAAGAATCAAAAGGGTGGCTTTCAGTCATCTTCAGGGATTAGGTGAAAGGGGATCCTTGTGACCAAAGTAGGTGGCACCCAGGTAGGTACTTTTGCCAGCAAGTCCTAAATGTGTGCTGAGAATCATTGGCAAGAGGAACAGACATCAAATGGACTAAGGAAGGTGGGGCTGTGCATGGGGTAGGCTGGTGCCAGACACTGGTGGTCCTGAAGATGGTGCAGGTCCAGGGACCAGAAAAGGTAGGGCAGTATACCTTTAAAGCTCAGGATCCAGGAAATGAGCAGGGCAGAAGGTGGAATGGTGAAGAGCTGTACCAGGTGAGAGAGGAGCTCCAGGCAAATACTCAGGGCCCTGTGGAGTTACAGGAACTGGTGGGAGGGGCAAAGAAGCCAGCAAAGACACCAGCAAAAGGCAGCCAGGAACAGGGTGTCACAGGACAAATTCTCTGCAGTCCTGGGGCAACTTGGTGGTGCCTGAGTTTCCTCAGAGCAGGTTGGACACAGCTTCAGGGCCTTTGTACTAGAACATCTGGCAGAGAGTCATTTTGCTTTGTGTCTGCCCTGCTTGCCAGGCCGCTAGGGATTTTTGACTTCTTTCTAAAGAATAAAGTCAACCCTCTGTGTCCTGGGTTCTGCATTTGTGGATTCAACCAATCACGGCTAGAAAATATCCAGAAAAAAAAAATCAGGTCTGTACTGTGTACAGACTTTTTAATCGCATTGTTTATGGAAAAATGCACTCTAATACCTATTTACACAGCATTTACATTTTATTTGGTATTATAAGTAATCAAGATGATTTAAAGTATTTGAGAGTATGTGTGTAGGTTATACACACACTGCACCATTCTGTACAGGGGCTTGAGCATCCGGGGACTTTGTTATCTACAGTGGAGCCTGGAACTCATCCCCCACGGATATGGCGGGATGACTATACTCCTCTTTGGAGCCTTTGAATTAGTGTTTGGGGCTGAGGAAGCCAGACACTGGTCAAGTTGATGTCTCTGTGGTTTTCTGGTTTGCAAATTACATGATCTCAGCTCTGAGGTCTGTCAGGAAGGACTGTTTGATGGGTGCCACACTGTGCCTGATGTCATGAGCCCTGATGATGCCATCACTGCTTAGAGAAAGCGGGAAGAAACCCTGGGCGCAGTCTCGGCATGGCTGCACACGTGCAGTGAATGCAGTGTCTGTTAGAACCGCCTCCCCCATGTGCCTGGCCGCAAGGTGGGGCGGTAGTAGTGATGCATCATTCCATTAGCACTAGGTCAGGCTCGCTGTGTGCTAAGTTTCCTGAATCCTGCCACAAGAATGTGTCATGTGTACTTGGTTGTCATGGCATGTTCTTCAGGAAGGATGATCTTCTAGGCCACAGGTCACACCCTGGCTGCCCCCAAGCTGTGCTGGCACCCAGAAGTCCTTTATTAGGTCTTTGCCAGATTTAAAATTTTGAATCCATTGCCAACATTTAAAAATTAGAAGATGCCATAAACGCTCCCATTTCTGGTTTCCTCAAAAAAATTGTAGGATTTGATCACATTGGTTTTTGAAACTGTTCCCTTTCCATGAGTCAGATGTTCTCCACATGCCACAGTCCCAACCGGGCCTGCTTCACCTCTTCACACCACCTGTTGCAGCCCATGGGTGGTGGACTCTGAGTCCCTCGTCTAGGTGATAATCTTACATAACTTGCCATGCAGACAGGGGCTGGCAAACTGCCACCTGTGAGCCCAATCCCGCCCTCCACTTGGGGTCATGTAGTGGTATGGGAACATGGCCACGCTCATCTATTGACATATTGGCTGTGGCTGCTTGCATACTCATCAGAGTGGAGGAGTTGTGATGAGACCAAGTTGCCTCAAAGTCCTCCAGTACTTACTATTTGGTCCTTTACAGAAAAAGTTTACTGATTCCCAATCAAGATCATGGCTAGAGAGCTGCCTTTTCAAGCTGACTTTTTTGTTTTCGAAACAAAAGTTTTTTACCTTCAGAGAAATTCTGCTACTATTCTTAAACTAGCTTCATCCTCTTTCCTTCCAGGCTTTATTTGTATGCTGCCAAAATGAGAGTCTTGTTCTCCAGACTTGGGTGAAAGGAAATCATCTGGTGTCAGTTTTACTGGTCAGGGCCACTAGCAGTTGGAGTTCCTTATTTCCCCTTGTGTGCCACATCCATGGGGGAAGGAGCAGGCTATCTAGGGTCATTATCATCCTGTATTTCTGTAGATGCTGCTTCTGACCCACAAACATTACCTTATTATTGCTGTTTTATTTATGGGAACAGCATGTTCCTTATGTGCAGTGGAAGGGGTTAACTTTTCCAGTGTTCCTGCATCTTTTCTTATAATTAACTTCTCAAGACTGTCCTTCAAGGTGGAGGGATTGCCTGCCCACCTGCTCTTCTTCCTTCCATCTTCCTTACTGAGGAGCATAGAACTAGATAGTGAAGGAACATGCTAGAATCTTGCTTTTCCAGCCCTCTATGGGAGCTGGAGGTGGTCACATGACCTGGTTCTGGCTAATAACAGAAAAGAGAGTCTTCTGAGAGCCTTCCAGGAAATATTTTCCTCCCTCATAAAACAGCAGTATGGGTGGAAGAGAGATTCCCCTGTCTCTTCTTTTCTGTTTCTGGCTGTGACTTTGTGAGGATGTGATTCTTGGAGCTGCTATAAACATGAGAGGAGACAATGATGAGTGCCAAATGGTGGGAGAAGGGAAGAGAAGATCCTGAACTCTGGGACATCCCTGAACCTGGAACTATCTCCATTCACAGGAAGAAATGAATAAAATATTTTTATTAAAAGCCACTTTGGGTAGGATATTCTGGCACTTTGCAGCCAAAAATATATTCATCCTAACAATCAGGCTCTAATTCCTCAGGCATACATAATTTTTAAAAAATTAGCAAAAATGTGTATAGTTCTTACTATGTGTTAGGTACTGTTTTGAGTGCCTTGTGCACACTAACTCATTTAGTTCTCAGTACGATAGATAGTATGACTAGCAGCTTGGGAGGTTGAGGCAGGAAGATTCGAGTTCAAAGTCAGCTTCAGCAATTTGGCAAGGCCCTAAGCAGCTTAGTGAGATCCTGTCTTGATAAAATGAAAAAAAAAAAAGAAGGGCTGGAGATGTGGCTTCATGGTTCAGTGCCCACAGGTTCAATCCCTGGCACCAAAAACAAAACAAACAAAAACCACCAACAAAAAAAAGGTAGTGTGAAATTAGCACATTATGCCCATTTTACATAAGAAGAAACTGACACTCCATACATGTTATGTACTGTATGAAGACACACATTTGGTAAAAGGCAGAGTTAGGATTTAATCCTGGGCAGTCAAGATTCAGAGGCCTTGGGCTCGGTTACTCCTAAGTGTTCATCTCTGATGGAGAGGAAATAGGTTGCATCACATCATGTGATTAAAGGTCCTTTCACAGCACATTTGCTACCCTTAGTCTGAGACAAACACTGGAACAATCTGTATACCTGTCTGTCCTCACCATGCAGCCAGTTAGTTCTTCATCTTGACTCCTGAGTTTGTCCCAGTTCTGGGTCTTGGTAGCTGCTCAAATCTAAGACTAGGTTTGGAGCCTTTTTGCTCCACACCCGCTACTCTTTCTTCATCTTTCCTAGCTTCAGACATCATATCTTTGCCAGTCTTGATAAACTCAGCAAGAACATTTGCTTTGGGTCCTTCAGAAAGAATATTGCATGGTGGGGCACTTGCATTGGGTTTGGAGTCAGGCAGAGTTAAGTTCAATTGTGACTTTGCAACTTCTAAGTATGTTACCTTGGAAAAATTCCTTCTCCTCTCTGAGCCTCAGTGTCCTCTTCTCTAAAAGGGGATAATAATGACTTACCTGATGAGGTTGTTCGGGGATATTAAATGAGATACACATTTCAAATGTTTAACAAAGTACCTGGTACCTAGTAATCGTTAGTAAATGGAAGGTGTTGTTATTAGTGATACTGCTTTTTTATTCTTACCATCACTATGTTTGATGGGCTAAAATGTCTAAAGAACTCAGTGTTGGATGGAATGAAGTGGATAAAATATTGGGACATGAAGGAGTGAGAGATGGAGCTCACTGAGAGAGGTACTAGCTTCTGAGTCAGGAGAGCAATACCTGAGCCTAGTTTTGTGATCACAGTGACATCTGTTCTCTCTCTGAGCTTCTGCTTCCACCTGTAAAACACGCTTGCTAGCATGTGCAGTGGCATATCCCTGTAATACCAGCTATTCAAGAGGCTGAGGTGGAAGATCACAAGTTCAATACCAGCCTGGGAAATTTAGCAAGACCCTGTCTCAAAAGAAAAAAAATGGAAAGGCCTGGGGGTGTACTCAGGGATAGATTGCTAGCCTAGTATGCACGAGGCCCTGGGTTCAAGCCTCAGTACTGAAAAAAAAGTGTTTGTGCTGCTGAGATGCTGAGATGAACCCGAAGGACCTCCCCCAGCTTGGACAGGGCACACTGTAATATGCATCAAACACATGGGCCAGTGTTCTCCCTAGGACCCTACATAAGCCAAGAGCACTTACCATTGCTGAAGGCTTTGACTCAGTTGTGATCCCAAAATCTGCTACGGCTGTGCCAGGTTTCCGGGTTTCCATCTGCCATCGGCGTGGCCAGTGCCCAGTGCCTGGCATGAGGCAATGGTCCATAATCCTGAGCTGAATGAATGAATGAACTCCATTGAGTGAGAGAGTGGTGCCTGTGGCCCCCGGAGGTCAGGTTTGATTTTTTTGTAGTATAAATATTTAGAATATGACCACAATTATAGCTTTTAACAAGAGTGAAACACTTATTCATGGTCATGGCCTTGAACCTAACCAAACTGTGAGCCAGTACCAGAATAAACTGCCCTGAACTGCTAGCTGGCCTCAGAGCCAAAGGGAAACCACTTTTCCACTGACCCATGAGCCAGGTCTTCTTCTTTTTTTTCCCCCCACTTAATTAACAAATTAATTAATTAATTTTTGTGGAGGTATCAAACCGAGGGCCTTGCTCAAGCTAGGCAAGTACTCTTACCACTAAGCTCCATCCCAGTCCTCTTTTTCTTTTAAAAATTTTTGCAAAAAATTCACTATCTTGTAAACCTGGTTAAATCAGATGCTTCCTTTCAATTTTTTCTTAAACTTTGGATTGGAATAAAATTAGACCCCAAAGAATCCTTGTTTATAATATTGCTCAATATATAAAAATAGTAATAAAGTGCTAAGGCATTATCTCATTTATTCCTCAAACAAACCTATGAAGTAGGTACTATTTTAATTCCCATTTTACATGTGAGGAAAGTTTGACAGCTAAGTCAATTTTGTTAAAGGTCACTGGCTATAAGAAGGCAAGTGGGCACCTGAGCCTAGGTCCATCTGTCCCTAGCTGGTACTTTCATTAATCTGGTTTTCCTTTATCCTTAACATCAATGACAACTGCAATTCATTGAGCGTGCATTATGAGGCAGTCACCAAGCTAAGCACTCTTCATGCATGAGCTCAGTTAATCCCTATAGAGCACGATCAGGAGTGCACAATTATTATTAGCAGTGTTTTAGAGACAAGGAAATAGAGCATTTACAAGATTATGTAACCTGCCTGCAGTTTGTGGGTGGTGAGGCTAAGTTATTCATGTAGAATGGCAGAGATCAGGAAACTATCCAGGGCAGCAAAAGGGGAGGGACTTTCCCAAGGCCACACAATGAATCAGAAGCTGGGGCAGGGCTTCAGAGAGGACTGTCAACAACTGCTGGGCTGGGAAGGTATTGCAGTAAGAGTGTGTGTGTGTGTGTGTGTTGGTGGTGGGGTATCTGCCCTGTCCCTTGTTCTACTGACAGGAAAGACAGCTTAGTGGATTAGAGCAAATGTTTTGGTGTTGTAGAGACCTGTGTTCAAATCACAACTCCAACATTAACTTGGTGGTGACCTTGGGAAAGAAACTTCCTCTCCCTGAAACTGTTCCATCTGCAAAATAGGAAGATAAGTACATCTGCCTCCTGGGGTTTCTGGAGAAACACAAGAGGAATACATATAAATGCCTGTTACATGTATGCATGCACAATATGCTATGGAATAAAGATGCTCATGCTTGCATACATGTATGTGCACATGCATATCATATACACAATACACATGTGCCATATACATGTTCTCACATGTGCATTCACACAGATACATAAACAATGTACTTATGGCACATATATGCACATAACATGCACGTACACCTGCAAGTAATACACTTGTGGCACATGCATGCTCATGTGTGCCTGCACACATATATGCACACATACGTTGCACATGCATGCACTTTTTCCCTCTTTTGTTTAGTTAACACTATATACCCTTCAGCTCAGCCCAAAGGTCAGCCTCAGGGCAGCCTCTCTGACTTCCCTGGCAGGACCAAATTACCCAGGTTGTGCTCTTTTGACACCTTTCACTTTCTCTCTTCAGTTTGTCTCAGTTGTCATTGAATGATTAAAATAAACTGCAGAATGACACATTTCCTGTTAGTATATCAGTTCTGCACAGAACAGGGACCAGCTTGGTTATTTTTAATCTGATCAAAATCATCCAACACAGCCTTCAACAGAGAAGCGCTGTTCTTTGGACAGAACTACCAGGATCCCTTTTGCATGCAAACTGGAGAATGAGCTGATTGACATTGGAGGGACCCTGCACAAGCTATCTTATATAGGAATTTTGGCCTTGGCATCTGTCATGGTTTTGTGGGTTACCTCAGAGAGAGCCAAACCTCAAAATGCGATGGAAATTGGTAAGAAAAAAATTTCCAGCTTTCAAATAACATTCCTAGTTACCAGATTTGAGCCGAGAGAAAGTCTAACAAGTCTGAAATGCAGACAGCTCTTTATTGCTTTCCACTCCATTTTCCCCTGGGAGTTTAGGGGCCGCAGTAACACCAGCAGCTGCCACAAGTAATAAAGTTGACAAGTCACTGTCTGGGCTGGGATGGACTGTTTCATTTTTTTCTCAGGCCAGATGACAGCAGTAAGCAGACCCCTGGCAGACAAAGAGGGCAGAGGATGATGTGCAGATGGAAATGAGAAACAAAATATGGTGGTAAAAGCAGGCAGCTCAGATTAAAGTCATTTATTTTCATTCATTCATTTATTTAAGAAATAGATCTGGGTACCTTCCAAGTTCAGGCACGGTCCGCTGCTAGGGATGCAGAAGGAAGTGAGATAGACACAGTCCTTGACTCTGGGAGCTCAAGTCTAACTGCAGACATAGACAAGGAAACAGGTAACCAACAGGCAGTGTGATCAGTACTCAGTGGAGCCTCTTTGAAGAAGAGGGCTTAGGGAGGGTGGGGATGGCTCCCGGAAGAGAAGGTGTCCAGTCTAAGACCTGGGAGATCAGCAGCAGCTAGCCAGGCTGGGGGTGGGCCACAGAGAGTGATCTGAGGGGAGAGATCAGTTAGTGGGCAGAACTCCCAGGGAGAGAGGGCATGGTGTGTTAGGAGACATGGCAGGAGCTTGGCATGACAGCTGTGGGGTAGAGGAAGGGAGGGGAGGGAACAGGGGATGTACAGTTCCTCTCTGTGGACTCTGAAGCTCCCAAGGTGATGGTGATGGATCCTAGGACTGAAGAACTCACAGGTCAAGAGAGCACAGATATGGGGAGAACTGGAGGTACTCCTAGGAGCTGGGGCTCTGCAGGAGGCTGAAGATCAGGCTCCCCCAAACCTGGGTATAGGGATTATGGGAGAAGGAGCTTGGCCATTCACTGGCTACAAGACAGAGCACTCTTTGGGTATATTGTCTCACTGGTCAAATGGACAGGGAGGCCTAGGTGACCTTTCAAGGACCTCCCAGATGCTGCTGTCCCAGCTCTGGGCAGGCTGGATGAGCTGCACCTCCTTTTCCTCAAAGTCTGCTCTGTGCTTCCTGTCCTGCCCCCTCCCCTAGCTCTATCCACTCTGGCCACCTGAGCCTCATCCTCTTAATCACCATTCAGAGTCAGTGTCCCTGAAACCCACTCATGTCTCAGTGTCCACATGACTGGGAAACTGGCGAGGTCAGTGATCCACCTGCTCCTCAGCCTCATCTTGGATCCTCTCTACCCTAGTGGCCCTGGCTGCCCTCACCCCCTCAACTCATAGAGCTCTTTCTGGTCTAGGTTATATTTTTTTCTTTTTCCTCCCTTTCCACCCTTCCCTACTTTTGCCTCACTAATTCCTTATCTTTCAAACTGAAGGCTAAACATTATTTCTTCAGAGGATCCGTTCTGAAGAGAGTCCATTACTTCTTATATTCTGTAGTAAGGCTCTGTGAATTTCCCTCTTAACTCTTGGCATAGTGGTGGTTAGCCCACCTTTGCGTGATTACCGAATGCCCCCTTCTCTCTAGGACATCAGCTCCATGAGCAGGGGATATATCTGATGTGAGTATGGCGGACACATATTAGGCACTCAGTGATTAGTTATTGAATTAACAAAGGACTGTCTCAATGGACTTAGTACATTTCACACATACATAAGTTTTAATTATACTCAAGCTTGACTTATAAACTTTTTGAAGGCCAATTCATCACAAAATTATGGTGACTATCATGGCCACCAGAGGGCAATGTGCAACCATAAAGCTGGGTAGCCTGAGACCCTGGCCCCTTTTTGAGAGGTGGCAGTCTAATGTTGGATCACCTTCTATTTTATCTCATCCATACCTTGGACTCCTTGAATAGAATTAAGAAATGTATAGGCTGCTAGGAGTGAGGACTTTCCAGAGCCTGTTTAGTCCAATTCCAACACTGAGGCCCCGAGTAACAGGGAGTTCCCCTTTGCTGACCTTGTGGCCCAGACTTGCTCCTAGCTGTGGGCAAATCCTTTCCTTTTTCCATGTTCTTATTTCCTATTACCTAGGAGAGACCACTGTAACGTCTGTCTGTTCATCTGTTCAATACATATTTACCAATGTTTTGCTGTGTGCTGGGTACCGTTAGGTGCTAGATATTCTGGTGCACAAAACAGGTGTCTGTCTCATGGACTCCATCAGCTAGTTGGGAAGACAAACATCAAAAAACAATATAGTTACCAGCTATGATTAGCATGTAGGAGAAAGGCAGAGACTGGGAACAGGACCAAACAGGGGCACTGGATTCACTCTGGCTAACATTCTTGGAGGTAGAGCCATTTAGCAGCAATCTGGAGGTTGAGCTGGGCTGGCAGAGAAGCAGAAGGCTTGGTCTTATCTGGCTTGCCCAATGCTGGGCAGACTCTCTTTGGCTTCCTGATTCTCTATCTGTATATTGTATAAGTATCTCAATCCTGAGCCTTTGAAAGGAAGAACTTGCTTCTTAGATGTTTGGGGTTGCTGGATAGATATGCAGGATTTGCAGTTGGTATCACAAGAGTTTGGGTACAACTCTTGGGTGAAAAAGAGCTTCCACATCAATAATCTCTAAGCAACAGCTCAGGGCTCATCAATGATCTCTGAGCAACAGCTCAGGGCTGAATAAAACTGTGGGGGTAGCTTTGTTTCAGTGATAGGAATACTGCAGCTTTAAGACCTAGTACAGGGCCTCTCAAAGTATGGCACATGGACTGCCTACTGTCAATCATCTGCCCAGATGATTAAGCATACAGATTACTGGGCTGTACTCCCAGAGATACTGATAAGGTAGTTCTGGGAAGGCCCAGGAAACTGCATATTCGTGAACTCTCCAGGTGACTCTGGTGCACATTGAGGTCTGCAAACATCACATTGGGTCTTTCTGTACAAAGCATTTAAATTGGCCTTGACTTATGTTCTGTTTGCATGCTAGAGAAGTTGTGGCCAAACTGACTATTTGGTAGTTCAATTCATATCCTAAATACGCTTTGGGATCTCAGTTTAAAGAGGTCCCATTTGAAATGTGCATGTCTACCCCAATGGAGTTCTTTCTTGTGTGTCATTTTCCTAAATGAGAGGCTCATCTAACTATGCTTACAGCCTAATTAATTAGATAATGATATGAAAGCACCCAGAATGAAGCTTTGTGGAAGATTCACAGTCTTCATTTCCAGAGATGAGGAGAGAGGAAAGATTGGTGACAGGAAGCACAAAGAATTATATTTCAAAGCTCAAAGTTAAGCTCCTCCAGGCTCAAGTGTTTATTTGTTGTGTGATTTATAATCATTGCCCACCTGGAACAGGTGAGCTCGGGCCCAGTGTCTCCTGAGTATAGTAAAAGCCTCATGCCCTTGAGTTTGCCATTGCTGAAGAAGCTGCACTCACATGGCTTCTGCTCAAGATGCCCATCTGCAGTTGGGAGTGCTCTGGTCTCCCTCACTCTGGCTGGAAAAGGACTCAGACAGTGATGTCTTGCATCTCTTTGACCCCACTACTCCAGTCTCCTGGCTTGTCCATCATTTCCTCATTGGTGGGGCCATTGCAGAAGGTGCCCAGGCTGGCCCAGAGCAGACCCAAGGGTAGAAGTCCTCAGGGATGCAGCCACCCTTACGTGGCAGCCTGGTCAGAGAGCTTGAGGGCAGAGAGGACAAAGGATGGATATGCCCCATTCAGCTTTCATGTGTCCTGGGACAGAACTCTCTGGGGGACAGACAAGGAGGTAACGAGGATCCGGCCCTGACTAGGCAAGGTACACAAACACAAATGTGACAGATGTCTCCATGCTGATGCCTACTCCAGCTCGGGCCAATCAGCTCTGCTTTAACACAACTCTTCATGTGCACTTGGCTCTAGGTGACATGCAAACCACATGCGTGTACATGAGTGTTATTCACTTTCTCTCCTTTTATCCCCACCAGAGTCATGAGGATGGTCTTCACTTCCCTATTAGCCACAAGGATCCTGGGGCCCAGAGATGGCTACTTGGTGGCACAACCAGGAGCAAGCTGGGTCTCCACACTCCATGCCTGATGCTGTTGCATAGGCATAGTACAACAGCATTAGGCATAGCGCGTGACTTTAGTTTAGCCTTGTTTGAATGATGTTTTATTTATGCAGGGAGCATTAGTTTAACAAAGAAGAAACAACCCTTCTCTCTTGGCATGTTCTCCCCTTGAGCATGCACCTCCAATTAGAGCTCCAATCAGAAGCCACCTGGTTTGCTGGCGTTTTATGGCACAGATCACCCAGAACCACTGCTACTCTTTGGCAGGAGAAGTGGTGCTGGCCCCCTACAACAAGATCAAAGGTGTGCTTAGGTTTTATTAATCTGGTGATGTGTGCAAGGAGGATCCGAACAGAGCAGATGAGAGAGGAAAGGAAGTTGACCAAGAGTACACACCAGCAACACCAGCACCATCGCTTGAATCCAGCAGTGACCGCTACCCTCAACCACTGTCTTTAGCAGGGAAGACAGACTTTACTAGGATCACAGAAAAGCAAGCAGGGGTATGCAGAGGGAACTAGCTTATCTTAGGAGATGGGAAGTCTTCCCTAGCAGTTAGTCTTGCTGCTGGGATGGAGGGTTTTCCCCATTGGAACCCAGGGCTGGAGAGTCTTCAGGAATCTTGTAGGTCAGTGTTTCTATAAGATTAGTTTGAGGTATGCTTGTAGTGGCTGGCATGTAAGAGGTTTTTGACTCTCAATTATAGGTTCATTATCAATTATTAACACAAAGGCTGTGTTTTCACATTTAGGAGGTCACAGGAAGTTTTCTTAGTATGGAAATAAGTACATGTAAAGAACACCATTAGCTCAACAGTAGCAGCTGGGAGACTCACATATGACAAAATCATGCCCCTGGAAGTCTCATGGTGAAGTTTGGGGACTCTGATTCCCGACAAGTTTGTTATTATGAAGAAGAGAAAACAGAATCTCAGAGAGAATCAGTGATTTGCTAGATGTCACAGAGTGATTCAGTGGCTGAGCTTAGTCATATGGAAATGTATTTCATTGTCCCCAAATCTGAAGATAATGGAAAGTGATGCTTCGGATCTGAGCTCCAGGGACAGATGATAAATGACTTGATTCTGCTGCCATGGAGGCTCTGATTTGAATCTTGCTGATGCTCTCCTGTTTTTCAGATGAATTCCTCTTTCCAGTCTTCATTGGTCTCCCTGCTACCCTGCTGTGGTGAGAGGGACTTGGCCTTGGAGGCAGGGTCTGTGACCTATGTCCTTTTGCTATCCTGACCCTTGGATCGGAAGACTGAGTTCTGAATGTCAGTTGGCCTGACCTGGTGGGGAGGAGACACTGGATTCAAGTCAGGAGGGGGCTCTGCTCTGTCCCCAGCTCATGTGGACAGGGATGACCCCTTTATCCCTGGGCTGCCTACATCATAGAGCTGTTGCCAAGAGAAAGCGGGACTGAGCACTATAGGTTCTAAAGATATGGCCAGGGAAGGGGTTGTCATGAGATAAACGGCCTCCTTGTCACCAGTGAGGAGGCTCAGGAAGGGTGACTGGAAACCCCCCTGCCTCCTGAGCCAGGTACCGCTTGTGTTTCCTCAAGAGCCCAAACTACTCTTTCTTCGAATAAAAGCCATAATAGCATGTGCAGGGGTTCATTTTGATTTTTACAATGATCCTAAGAATAATTATTATCTTTCTTCTTTTGGTAAAGAGGAAACTGAAGCCTAGGCCCAAGACAGAGGCCTGCCCTGGTCACCCAGGTGCTAAGTGGTGACCGAGAACTGGCCCCCAACAGTTTCTCTTCCTCTGCATCTCCAAGGCCACAGCCTGAGCCAAGGGTCTTCCAGGGAGGGGGGACTGAACCCCCCAGGCAAACGTCATGAGGTCCTCATTTAACCCCTGGGGAAACAGAGATGGCAGGACAGGAGAAAGGGAAGAAACAGAAGCAGAATCTTCTCACCAAATTAGGAACATCAGCTCCTTTGTACAAGTGGAGGTGTTTGTGAACAGTTATAGGCAATAGTCTTCATTAGCAGCTGGATTGCTAGGAGAATTCAGGCAGTCTCCACTCTGTCTTCCATAGAGACCTTTCCTATCTTTTATCTGTTTATCTAATCATCATCATCATTACTATGAATATATATCTTCAGTATTCAGGCTTCTGACTGTAGAACCAATGGAACATTCATCTAGAGATTCCCCTGTCCCCTGACATACACACAGATTTTAGGGGATTGACTCACATGATCCAAAAGATACAGGCAGACTGGGAGGCTGGAGACCTAGGGAAGAGTCAGTCTTGCAGCTTGAGTCCAAAGGCAGTCTGCTGGCAGAATTCTTTCTTCCTTGGGATACTTCAGCTTTTTTGTCTTAATGTCTTCAACTGATTAGATGAGGCCCATCCATATTACAAACAGCACTCTGCTTTACTCAGAATTTACCAATTCAAACCTTAATCTCATCTAAATACCTCTATAGCAATATCCAGATGGGTTTGATTAAATATCTGAGTAGAGTGGCCTGGACTAGTAGACACAAAATTAACCATTACAATGTAGAAGTGGATAATATATAGAATAATGCATACTAACCTTTAATGAGCATTTATTTGAGGGTCAGGCAATATTATCTCATTGAATAGTTCTTGACTGAGTGTAACCAGTATGAACACTAAACAATTCAGTGGTAATTTCTAACGCAGAAAACTCTTCTAAGAAGAGGTGGGGATGGAGTATTGGAATCGGGAAGACGAGTTCAGGCAACATACGCAGGAAGGATTCAAAAACACGGTTGATGTCTAAATCGGCTGAGTCAATCTCTAAGTCTCTTTTTCCTCATCTGTAAAATAGAATTAAAAATAGTACTTATCTCATCAAGACAGCGGGTGCTTGACAAATATTTATTTACCAAATCAATGTAGAAGGAATCACCAGGCTTGTTACCAGAATTCAAGGAGGCAGTTTATCTAAAGCCCCTCCCACAGCGGGTGGCGGGTGGCG
>PVHX01006770.1:0-41081 GCA_004024805.1 Geosciurus inauris
AGAGAGGGAGAGAGGGAGGGAGGGAGGGAGGAGGGAGGGAGGGCGGGAAGGAAGGAAGGAAGGAGGGAGGGAGGGAAGGAGGAGGGAGGGAGGAAGGGCGGGAGGCAGGAAGGGAGGGAGGAAAAAGGCAGAGGGTGAGCGCTGTGAAGCCAAGTCCCGAGGGTTTCGAGGGCTGCGGCGGGGGCTCCGCCACGGGGAACCCCCCACCCCACCCTGCCACGCGCGCACCGTTCCCGCGTCCGGAGCGCGCCAGCCCCTCCCCGAGTCCCGCACTGCGCTGGCCCTGCGAGCCCGCTCCCCGGAACCCGAGCGGCGGCACGCCCCGCCCGCCCCGGCCGCCCCGCCCCGGCAATTTCGAAGCGAAACTAAAGTGGGAGGCGGGGGCTGGGGGGCCCGGGCCAATGGGGCTGCCGTCTGTGGCAGTCCGCTGGCCCTGCAAGGGCGGGAGAGACCAGGGACGCTTGGCTGCTTTACGCAGTAAACCGGAGGCACAAACTGATGACCCAGTCATTCCCCGTGTTTGGAAGCGAGAGGCCTTTCCGCGCTTGCCGCCAACCCTTTCGGAGCCCACAGCCGTCCCGACCGGTGCCATTCTTCTCCAACTCCGGGTCCCTTACTGCTTTACAAGTGCCCTTGTGGGTGGTGGGAAAAGCCTGGGGCCCCGTTGGCAGCGCCGCATTCGCCCTGGCCAGCCTCCATCCTTCGCTGTCCTGGGGGTGTGTCCCCTTTCCAACCTCAGCAGCCCCTCTGCAGGACTCAGATGCTTTCCGGTACTCAGCCGCCCGGGACGCGAAGCGGGAGCCACTTAGGGAAAAGGCCCCGCAGAGGCTGTCTTGTTCATCTGCAGTGTCCTGTGGTCCTGAGGGACGATGGCTCTGCTCTGGACACTGTGGAGAGGGTGCGGGGTTGGGGTCCAGTCCTGAACCATTCAACTCCAGCTTCTCCATTTCAAAACCAGAGTAAAAGCACTATAACCACCCAAGATACAATAATTACTGAATGAAAAACAAGAGGACTACTGCATTGGAATACGACCTTGTTGCATTTATAGCCTTTAGAGCCTCGGGCGTGAGAGGCATTTGTAAGTGCCCAACAAATGCTTGCTTAAGAAAAACAAACGCAGTGGGTCACAGGTACTGGTGACAGACTGAGGACATTGCAGTTAAGCTGGGATTCAGGGAGCCAGGAGGCCAACTCTGGGCCCCTCGCCTGGCTCATCATGTGACAGTAGTATCTAAATCTTCTGAATATAACTCTCATTACTCTAAGGCTTATTTTTTTAAAAAAAGTTTTGTTTTCTTCCTCTCTTCTTCCCTCTCTCCCTCCCTAATAAAATTAGGGAGACAGTGTTACCTTTTCTTTCCTTGGTTAACTGCCCTAGAACACACCCACCACAGAAGGAGATGCCTGCTGAGGACCTGGGAAGCAAATATCTCCCAAATTAACAAGTGAATCCTAACAGGCCATCAGGGAGCCCTGGGACCCCCCCAGAGCACACCTAGAGTGTAACCCTTTACTGCCCCCCCATCCCTCCTGATCCAAGGGTCACAGTTTTTGTGACAGGAGTCCCCTGTGTTTCTCCTTTGCTAGCAAAGCAGTAAAACTTCTTTTTCTTTTTTCTAAAAACTGTGTCCTCATTATTAAATTCGCATTGATTGGCATTTAGGACATGGACTGAGCTTTCACTTAAAATCAGGTTACAACCCTGATGTCCATCCAGAGGTCAGTGCTGGGGCAACAGACTGCAGAGGAAGCAGGAATTCTGTGTGGCCAGTCTTGGTCAGCAGCTCAGGCTAGACACAAGAGTGAGACAGGTTCTTCTCTTTCACCCCAGACAGGAGACTTTTCAGCTCTAAGCCATCCTGGGTTTTGCCGTGCAGTGATCCATCCTGTCCTGCCGTGTCCTGTGGGAGCAGGCCCCAGACACATCACATGGAATATCAACTCCCCAGGCCACTGATGCGCAGAGAGATGAGAGAATGAGCCCTGAATCCCTGAGCCCAGGATGCTCCTTGCAGAGATACCCATGACTTTGACTATTGTTGATATGACTCTGGATTCATGTACTCTGCATCCCAAATTTTCCCTCACAAAAGATTAGAAAACAAAAACAACAACAACAACAACAACAAAAACTGAATTACAAAAAGAACATACCACCACCAACCACAGCAAGGCAGGGTCTGTCTTGTGACAGGTGTCCCCCCTCCCACCTGTGTTCTGTGGCGAGAAAGAGCAGCTGGCTGGTGGCAAGAGCAGCACGACTGGGGGACACCCTGATGGGCCTCCGGGCTGTATGTCCCCAAAGGCAGGTCTAGGAAGACACCAATAAGAGCTTGCCCCAGGGGGCATGTCATCTGGTAAGTGAGGCTGGGCTCCATCCTGCCAGCCTGAGGTACAGGACAGAGACACAACCTGGGCAGTGGGTCCCCAGAATCTCTTTTTAGACCCTGAACTGAGTGTTCTGTCTCTGAGGAAGAGTCATCCTGCAACAGTGTCCAGCTCATGCTTTGAATGTAGCCCTTGCCGCTCAGCCACTGAGGCTTATTTTACAATGGACATGTTTTTATTTTCTTCTTCTCCCTTTCCCTCTCTCTAACCTGGGGCAGAAAACAGAATCACCTTTTCCCATCCTAGGCAGAGTTATCTGTTCTTGAGCACACACCACAGGAACCAAGTAATTCAGACTTCAGCGATGGCGTCAGAAGATCTACAAATGGCGATCTTCCAAATTAACAAGTGACCTACCACACACTGATATCATCACCTGCTAACAACGGTACTCCTTCGATCCTCTCAAACCCTCTATTTTCTTCCCCTGGCAGTTTTCACTGACTATTTTATTTATGGATCTTATGCATCGCTTGCCTTCCCTGTGAAAACACAAGTTCCAGAAAAGCAGAGATTCTTATCCATATTGTTCTCTAATGAATCCCAAACGTCTAGAAACTTCCAGACAGTGATGTGTGCTAAATATAAGAGCCACTTTCTGACTCGTGCTGTGTTAGCTTTGCATTGCTATGACCAAAATACCTGACATGAACATCTTGGAGGAGGGAAGGTTTGTTTTGGCGTGTGCTTTCAGAGGTCTCTGTCCAGGGTCTCCTGACTCCATTGCTCTGGGCCTGAGGTGAGACAGAACATCATGGTGGCCGGCAGGGCTGAGCCTGTAGCTCCTGTCAACAGGAGGCAGAGAGAGAGGAAGCAGCCAGGGCACAACCAAGATACCAAGGGCACAACCCAGGGACCAACTTCCTTCAATAAGACCCTACCACCTACAGTTTCCACCTCTTCCCAGTAGCAAATTCAGCTTTTAATGGATTGATACACTGACGAGGTCAGGCCCTCATGATCCAGGCACTTCCCCAAAGCCTCACCTCTGGACATTGTTGCACTGGGGACCAAGTCTTCAGCACAGGGGCCTTTGGGGGACATAGCACACTCAAGCTGTAACAGGCACTGAAGTTTCATTTAGGATGTGTGTGCATAGCTGTGACTACTGCATGCCACCTGGTGTGTGCAGGCAGAATGGCCACGTGCTCTGCGTGGCCACACATTTAGGATGTGTGTGCATGTTTGGGTCAACATGGCAGACAGGATCAGAAAGTGCCAGAATTCATGGTGGTTATAGTTACACATAGTAATTGGGATCCTCTCTGACAAAATCATGCACACGTGGAATTTGATTTAAATCCCCATGACCCATCTTTCCCTCTCCTCCCTCCTCCTCCATTCTCTTGTCTCTACTCCACTGATCTTCCTTTTGCTTGTTTATTTATTTTTAATTGGTACTTTCTACCTACACACAAAGGTGAAGTTCCCCGTGGTATATTCACATGCATGGGATATGAATGTGGTGTACAGATAATGTGGTTAAATGCATCCCACATCTCCTCCTCTCTCCCATCACCCTCACACCCTATCTCCTACTCCACTGATCTTCCCTTTATTTTTGTGATATCCCATCTTACCTACTCCCTTCCCCCACCTTCTTTCCCTTATTTTTCCCTTATTTTGCTCTAGCTTACACAGCTGAGAGAAAACACTCGACCCTTGATTATGATGTTCTCCATTTCCATCCATTTACCAACAAAGGCCACAATTTCATTCTTCTTTATGGTTGAGTAAAAATCCATCATGTGTGTGTGTGCATGTGTGTATATATATATACATATACATATATAAACATATACACATATACATATACATACACATACATATATACATACATATACATATATACATATATGTTATGTATATATGTGTGTGTGTATATATATATATATATCTATATATATATATATATACACACACACACACACACACACACACACCACATTTTCTTAATCCATTCATCTATTGATGGGTATCTGGTCTGGTCCCATAATTTGACTATTGTGAATGGTGCTGATATGAACATTGATGTGGCTGTGATGTCACTATCTCTCGTAAAACTCTATGTCTTAAATTCTACTTTTTTGTTGTATTATTTTAGCCACTTCATGTTTTTCTGCTGTTTGAATAGTATATATTTTGTATGTTTATTTTTAACTTATTTATATCTTGTATTTAGTGTTTCTATTTTAGAGAACAGGTATTCAATTCTTGCATTTTAAAATTCATTTTAACAATCTTTGCCTTGTTTTAGAATATTTACACCACTAACATTTAACATCAGCGTTTATTTTTCTTCCCATTGTACACTGGCCAGCATCTCACAGACAACACTGAACACAAAGGGTGATAACTGGCACCCTTGCTTCTCATTCCTACTCTTCCTAGAAGGGACAGGGGTGGGAATAGCTTTTAATAATTTACTGTTTCTTATCATTATATTGTTTTTTTCCCTGTATTTTCAAATATCATTACACTTTGCATGGATTACTAGGAGAATATATTTTCCAATACTCCTAGAAAATGCCATAACTGTACCTCTCGATTTTTTCCTGTGCTTCTTTCACGTCTTACATAGCCTCCAGGAGGGACACGTCATCCAGAGTTTTACGTTTCTTGATGCTTTCTGTCTGCTAACACGTTTGCCAATAGATGGCGCTCGCGTATTGTTCTTTATTGTGTTTCGATGACTTCATGGTAGTTACACGCAATAGTGGGGTTTATTTTGACATGATCACGCACGCAAGCAGTGCGATTTCTGTATTTCAGTTTCCTGTGCTTCCTCTGTCCCTCCCCTGCCCCCTCCCCTACTCCCCTTCCTCTACTCTGCTGTTTTTCTTATATTTATTTATAGTTTTTAAAATCGGTGCTTTATAGACATACAACAAAGTGGAATTCTCCGTGGTCTATTCTTACACATACATGGCATAATCTGGTCAGTTCCATTCCACTGTTCCTACCTTCTCCTGCTCCTCTCTCCCGCTCAGGCCCCTTCTCCTACTCCACTGATCTCCTTTCTAATTTCATGGGATCCCCTACCTTTTGGCTTCCACATATGAGAGACCATATTCAACCCTTGACTTTCTGGGTCTGTGTTATTTCATTTAGTGTGATGTTCTTCATTTCCACCCATTTACCCAAAAGTGCCATATTGTCATTCTTCTTTATGGTCGAGAGTAAAACTCCATGGTGGATATATGCCCCATTTCCTTAATCTGTTCATCTGTTGAAGGGCATTGGGATGGTTCCATAGCTTGGCTATTGTGAATTGTGCTGCTATAAACATTGTAGCCGGTGCATCACTATAGTATGCTGATTTTAATTCTTTTGGATAAATATGGAGGAGCAGGATAGCTGGGTCATATGGTGGTTTCATTCCTAGTCTTTTTTTTTTTTTTTTTTTTTTTTTTTGGTGCCGGGGATTGAACTCAGGGGCACTTGACCATCGAACCACATCCCTAGCCTATTTTGTGTTTTATTTAGAGACAAGGTCTCACTGAGTTGCTTAGCACCTCACTGTTGCTGAGGCTGGCTTTGAACGTGTGATTCTCCTGTCTCAGCCTCCCAAAGTACTGGGATTACTGGTGTGCGCCAACGCACCCCACTCATTCCTAGTTTTTGAGGAATCTCCATACTGCTTTCCAGAGAGGTTGTGCTAATTTGCAGTTCCACCAGCAATGTATGGGTGTACCTTTTTCCCCACATATTCACCAACATTTATTATTATTTGTATTCTTGATGATTGCCATTCTAACTGGAGTGAAATGAAATCTCAGTGTAGTTTTGATTTGCATTTACCTGTTTGTTGGGGATGTTGAATTTTTTCATGTACTTGTTGGTCATTTGTATTTCTTTTTATGAGAAATGTCTGTTTAGTTTTTTATCCATTTATTGATTGGGTTATTTGGGCTTTTCTCTTCTTTTTGGTTTAGTTTTCTGACTTCTTTCTATATTCTGATGTTAATCTGTTGGGGTAGCTGGCAGAGGTCTCTCATTTTGTAGGTTCTCTCTTCACACTCTTGTTTCCTTTGCTGTGCAGAAGCTTATAAATTTGATGTCATCTCATTCATTATTCTTGATTTTATTTCTTGAGCTTTAGGGGTCTCGTTGAGGAAGTTGGTGCCTGTACTTATATGTTTGAGTGTTGAGTCTAAGTTTTATTCTAGCAGTTGCAAAGTTTCTGGTCTAATTCCTAAGCATTGGATCCACTTTGAGTTGACTTTTGTGCAGTGAAAGATAGGATCTGCTTTCATCTTTCTACATATGGATATCTTGTCTTTCCAGCACCATTTATTAAAAAGATTGTCTTTTCTCCAACATGTACTTTTGGCACCTTTGTCAAATATGAGATGACTGTATCTATGTAGGTTTTTCTCTGTGTCTTCCGTCCCATTCCATTCGTTTTCATGTCTGTTTTGATGCCAATACTGTGCTGTTTTTGTTGCTGTAGCTCTGTAGTATAATTTGAGATCGGATATTGTGATGCCTCCTACATCACTCTTCTTGGTCAGTATTGCCGAATAAATTTTAGGACCTTTTTACCCCTAGTTTTGTGAAGAATGTCACTGGTATTCTGGAGGGGATTGCATTGGATCTGTATAATGGTTTTGGTAGTTTGGCCATTTTGACAATATTAATTCTGCCTATCCAAGAAATACACAAACCAACATGGCTGATGAGCATAGATGCAAAATTTCTTCATAACGTTTTGGCAAACTGCATTCAAAAATACATTAAGAAGACAATGCAGTATGTTTTGCTTTCAATGGAAAATGTAATTTAGGGAACTAAAGACAGGAAGGATCTCTTATTTGTCCGGATACTTATTATACAGGTGGTTCTTTCTTCCTGATGTTCCAGGAGTCTCTCTGGTATTGGTCCCCTTTCTGAGACCTTCAACCGTTCCTTTACAGCAGTTCTGCCGACTTCGAGTCCAAGATCTTGGATTAATGATTTGAAAGGACTGCTGCAAGGTGGTAGAAACTGGAGGCAGGTGAGGCACAACTGGAGGAAGTCGGTCACTAGGGCGTGCCCTTGGACACTATCTAGCCCTGACACTTTCCTGTGTCTCCTCTTTCCCTGCTTCCTGGCTGGCATGTGTGGGCTGGTTTGCCCTGCCACACCCTTCTGCCTGGAAGTTCTGCCTCTCCTCAGGCCCAGAGCATTGGAGCCAGCTGACCATGGGGGACCTTCTGAAACCGTAAGCCAAAAGAAATCTTCCCTGACATACCTGTACACATGCATGCCAAGGCAAAAACATACCTATGAAAGTTCCATACAGACACACATGCGCACACATAACTTTACCTCCAGAGTCTAAAAGTGTCGCTTTTTAGTGGCCATCTTTTTGTTTAATCTAACAACTTTCTTACCACCTTACTGGTAACTCAAGCCTACTAACTGAAGTTAACAGTGAAACTGTTTCATATAATCTTACACGAAGGTACGCAGATATAGACTTCTCTTAAGAAAACATCTGGGACAAAATGAGGTCTCTTCACGTTTTTCTATCTGCTTTACTCATTTAAAATGATGGTGCATTAGATAAAGGCATTCACTTCAAATAGCACAGATGTGACTCATTCCTGTTCATTGTTGCTTACTTTTCTGTGACCAGGATGGATCATAAGGTCTTATCTGGATGTGTTATTTAGTCTCCCATTTATGGGCATTTAGGCGAGTTCCAATTTGTTCTTCCATTTTTTCCTTCTTCCATTTCAATTTTCACTGAATGTTGTTCATTAATTTAGGGAGGATTGATATTTTAGTGATATTGTTTTTCTGTTCAAGAATACAATATGTAGCCGGGCGCGGTGGCTCAAGCCTGTAATCCCAGCACTTAGGGAGGCTGAGACAGGAGAATCGCAAGTTCAAAGCCAGCCTCAGCAATGGCGAGGCGCTAAGCAACTCAGTGAGACCCTGTCTCTACATAAAACACAAAATAGGGCTGGGGATGTGGCTCAGTGGTCGAGTACCCCTGAATTCAATCCCCAGTACCCAAAAAAATAAAGAATACAATATGTAGTTCCTTCCATTTAGCCAGTTCCTGCTTAATGTCCTTTAATAAAATTTTATTGTTCTTTTTTTCCTCTAAGTCACACTTTTCTTGTTCAAATGCCAACAAAATTATAGTTTTTGTTATCAGAGGACATTATAACTTCTTTCTATTTTTATTCTGGATGTAATTTCTACAAGTTAAAGCAATTGATTTTTTAAAAAAATATTTATCATGTTTCCAGTCAGTCCACCAAATTTCATTTGTACCTTTGTACTTTAATCCCCAGTTGTGTTAAACAACTCTATTTTCCCACACCAAACCCCAATGCCTTTGCTCTTTCTGGAAAGTCCTTCCCTACATTAGGGACTCATTCACGCCTCCTGGGAAGGCGGAGCATGGCCGCCTGGGTCCTTCCTCTGCTTCCCAGCACCCCTGCAGGCTGCCCTGATCCTGTCCATTCCCCTGCACCCTGGTTGTCTGTCTGGGCTATAGTCTCACCCTGGGGACTTTGAACTCTCTGGAGTCATGGGCCAGATATTAAACACATTGATATTTTCCGAAGCTAGTGCCATGTCTGGAACAGAGCAAATTTTAAAAATAAATAAAAGTGTGGGATTGAACAGCCCTGATCAAATACAGCCATGAATGTCAGATCACAGAAACCTCAGTTTTTAAGGCTCTCTGAATTTCATTGCTCTGTTACTTTTTTTTTTTTTTTGTACTGGGTATTGAATGCAGGGACATTTAACCCCTGAGCCACATCCCCAGTTCTTTTTATGTTTTTGTTTTGAGAGAGGGTCTTGCAAAATTGCTTAGGGCCTCACAGCATTGCTGAGACTGGCTTTGAACTTGCGATCCTCTTGCCTCAGCCTCCCAAGCCACTGGGATTACAGATGTGTGCCACCAAGCTGGGATCTGCTCTGTTACTTTTGAGGTTTATAGTGTAACACAGATGACAAGTTCTCTATGAGTATAGCTCACTGAGTTGATTCAGCAACACTTTGCTATGTGAAAATCATGAGTGGTGAGGGGTTTGAACCAATTACAGAAATTTGATTCTTCACAGTGAATGTAACTCCAGAATAAGTTTACTGTGTAACCTATTATTTATTGAATTCATACTGTCTATTCAGGCTGCTGTAACAAAATGACCATAAGTTGGATGGCTTTATAAACAACAGACATTTGTGTTCATGGTTCTGGAAGTGGGAAGTCCAAGATCAAGGCGGCTGCAGATTCAGTGTCGGATGAGGCCTGCTGATGGGTCTGTCCTCACATGGCAGAAAGGTTGAAGGAGTTCCCTTGATGCTCTTTTTAAGGACACTAATCCCATTCATGAGGGTTCTGCTCACGACCCAGGGCCTACCTCCTGATACCATTACCTTGTGCATCGGGATTTCAGCATATGAGCTTTGGGGTTCACAGACATTCAGACCGTGGCATGTACTGGAGGCCAGATGCTGTCCCAGGAGCAGTGGATAATAATTCTAAAACTGCACAGTATCCCTTCAGGTACCTTGAAGAATTCAATTGCAGGATTGCAGTACTTAAAGAAAATGTACAGCTTAAAGAATGCACTCTGAGTCTGACTCATGGCACTGGACACTTTAAACCATTCTTTCTGTGGCAGGCTAAATAATGCTCCCAAAGGTGCCCACGTACTAGTCCCTGGAAACTGCCAATTCATTAACTGTGTGACAAAAGGGGCTTTCTGTGTGTGATTTATTAAGAATTTTGAGATGGGAAGATCACACTAGATTATAGATAGCTCCATGTAATTAGCAGGGTCCTTAGAAAAGGGAGGCAGGAGAGACAGCGGGAGAAAACTTTGAAGATGTTTTGCTGCTTAGCTTCAAAAATGGCAGAAGAGGCCAAGAGTCAAGGATGTGGGTGACAAGAAGGACCCGGGAACGATGGAGAAGGGTTTTCCCTAGATCCTCTGGAAGTACCACGGTCCTGCCGACATCGCGAGTTGGGTCCAGTGAAACCCATTTGGACTTCTGACACTAGAATCATAAGAGTAAGTAAGTACTGCTTTAAACCAAGTTTGTAGCAATTTCTTAAAGGAGCAATAGAAAATTTTAAAATTTCTACGGGGACCAAGGAGCCCAGCTGACATGGTCCTAGGCTCTTTGGGAGAGTATGGCAGCACTAGCTGTGGAGGGGAATTTAACCCGGGAAGTTTGAAACCAATAAAGGCTCAGAGGGCAGGTCCCCATCCCATTTTATAAGAGTCAGGAGTCAAACTAGGAAGATCCAGTAGCAAACAGTCCAAAAATTAAGAATCACTAATAAGACACAGACCCAAGCATCAGGAGTCGAGCAGACACTACGTGAGGAGGGGCAGACAAGAAGCTGGAAGGGCAGCACGGTCAGCTTCATGGGGAGTTATCAGAGTGACCTGGTGCACATCTGCCAGCCCATGGGCACCAAATGCTTCAGAAAGGTCTACCTGTCTTAACCACAATGGGGCTGAGGAGGGTCTTCTGCCAGTTAGCCAGTCTATGTCATTTCAATTGTTCAGGAAACCCTGGGACCACATATTTCAACCCTGGCTTTACTAATTCAAACACTCATTCAAGATTGCATGAGTTCTGCAGAGTCACAGGAGACACTAGGGAGAGAAGGTGGTTGATTCCTCTGTCCGACTCAGAACCCAGCTCCGGCTTTCATGACAGCCCCCTCCTCTTAGTAGCAGGCCTGTTGCCTGGATGGCTGTCAACTCAGTGTAGACCTGAACAACACGGTGACGTCTCTTGAGCAAAACCTGAAAACAAAGTTAAAAATTAAGAGGCAAAGCCAAATCCAGCCTCTCCTTTCCAAGATCCTAGGGTCAAACCTGGTGCTGTCTGCCATGTGACTCATTATTTATCCCTGTGAGGCACACGCATGTTTGAAAGGGAAGAGGGGATGGGACTCCCTCTTTTTCAAGCCAGCCTTAAAGTCTGGGGCTGAACATACTGGTTTAATGGTGAAGGTAAGTGCTTATCTTCTTTTGGGAAGGGATGATACTTTCTAATCTATCGGAGATCCATTAGAGAGAGGGAACCGTTTGCGGGGACCTGAGAGGTCATATTAAGAGCAGCCTAAGCGCAGCCTAAGATCAGCAGGTGAGGATGGTGTCTGGTTCTAAAATGAGGAAGGAAACTTCTGAATGGGGTCATGAGTCAGTCAAGACCCAGAGCAAGGCTTGAGGACCACTCATGCCAGTGGACACGGTGGATAGCAGTCACTTCCCTGAGGACTCTGTGAGTATTGACCGTGGCACCCCCATGAATCAGACTGAGTTGATGGTGAAAGAAATAGTGGATCAGAACCAGAGAGGTCTGGGTTTGGGACTGTGACTGAATGAGCTTTTTCAGATTTCAACATGTATTTGAAAGTGCCTCTTGGGAGAAGGAGGAAATGAATGAAGTGTGAATAGGCTTGAAAGCAAGAGAGCATGTGGATGCTTCTAGAGGTCTCTGGCGTGCTCACCCACGCAGCTGAGAAAAGGGCCCAGAGAGGTTATGGGCAGCTCCTGTCAGCAATGGGCCAGGAAGCGGAGGGGGAAGCCATGCAGTGTCCTCTCCCAACCTACCTCAAGAAAACACTGATTCTAAAGCAGGGCCCTAGCTCTAGGGCCAGAAGGCTGGGCAGGCCTGTGTCTCCTGAGCAGAGAGCTCCTCCAGGCACTGCTGAGCTGGGCACCTGAGCCTGGGCGTAACTCGCCTTCTAGAGTTGCCCATGGAGGTGCTCAACACACTCTTTTCTTTGGTTGTGATGAAATTCATAAATGAACTGACTGCCACCATGCTGTGCTGGGATGGAAAGGTTTTTTCTAGAACCTCTTGCCCCTCAGTGAAGGCCACAGGTGATGAGGGGTAAAGATGCACCTCTTCCGGGGGCCTCTGACATTGGTGCAAGATAACTCCCTCTCCACCCATCTTCTGGACTCCAAGCCAGGAGGACCCACTTTGAAAAGAACAAGTGTAAAACCAATTCAGCAACCAATCCAAAACACTTTTTTTATGAATGCATCTATTTGCCCTAGAGCCGTACTTCTCAGAGACGGAGGGGCCGGTGCTGATGCTGCAGTGCTTGTTACTGCTGGGAGCCACACCGGGAGCCTCCCAGGGTGTGAGGCTTTGCCACGCACAAGGCGTGCCTCTTGCCTTATTTCTGAACAGTCCTGTGAAGTCATATCCTTCCCTATTTTCCCTACGAAGTGGTGAGAGAGCTCTCAGACCTTATGGAACTTGACCTGGTTTATAGACTGGGAGTGGTGGAGCAGGAGTCAGTCCTGGCTTCCCTGGACTGCAGGTTGATGCTCTTTGAACTACGCATTGCATTTACTCTGAGTAAACCAGGAGGCTCCACTAACAGAGATGATGCAAGACAGACAGGCTGCCTGTTGGAGGACATCTAAGAGTGGAGAAAGATCGTTAGAGCCAAATAACGCGTTTAAGACTAAGAGGAACGCGAACAAGGTCTTCTTTAGCCTATGCAAAGCCATAAGGTCTATATTACCAGTTTTATCTCTATATACAGTCTGGGCCGTATTATGGCATTGTTTCTTATATATAAAATTTTTCTTTAATTTTCCTTCAGTTTTTCTCTTGATACTCACAACTCGGACACTAGGATTCATTCTCTTTTCAAAAGCGTCACTCCTGAATGGAGAGGTCCCTCACGAGATCACGTATTCTCCATTGTTTGTAGGTAGACAAGCATGGTTTCACTTTCAGGGCACATCAGTCAGCGGGGTGCTCAGACCCCAGATTTCACAAGCTGCTGGCATTACATTAGAAAGATGGTTTTCATTACGCGTCACAGAAAGATTCCACTTGAGAATGACTGGGGTTGTTTGCCTGATTTCTGTATTTGTCTCATGCCAAGGAGACAAAAAGTTGACAACTGAAAGCCATTAAGGCAAAATTCAAAGTGATACTTGGGACCATAAAAGCTACATAGGGCCTTTCCTCCCATTTGACATCAACAGAGGATAGGAAGGAAGACTGAAGTAATGGGTGTGTGGTACGATCCCACTACCTTAGAAGAAACAAATAAAAGTAGGTTTGTTTTGTTTAATAATCAAAGCTCTTAAAGTGTTTTTCAAAATCAAATTTCCTTCTGAAATAAATGATTGAAAGTTGATTTAAAATTTATACATTTCCATTTAAGATGCCTCAAAATGAAGTCACCCTACTGTGTTTTAAGTTTACACTTAAAATATTAAGACAATAAGGAGACGTAGATAGAAGCAGCAGCTGGGCATTTAGAGACCCAACAGGCACTGAACTACGTGTCTTCAGGAACTTTGCATACTGTCTGGACCCATTTTCTCATCAATAAAATGAATGTTTGGGACAGAAAATCTTGGAGTTCCTTTTGGCTCCAGAGCTCTGAGTTTATAAGCTCGCTGAGGAGGCTGGGGAAGCCAAGTGGATCCTAAGCACTTGCAGCTGTGTGTGCAGTTACATCACTGGCTTCGGGAGGTCCTGGGATCTTACAGAACAAGACAAGTCCAGGAGAAAATGTCCAGACTCCAGCTTCACGCCCCGACAGCTCCGGGCCGCATCTTAGTGCAGGGCAAAGGGCTGGAGGGCTGACGGCACCCACATGTTAGCAGACGTTGGAAGCCTGCAGGTTAGAGCAGTGGCCACCCATCCAGGTGCCAATCTGCCTCTGCCAGCAGTCAAGCCTCCACTTGGGTCCATCCTAAGCAAGCAGGAAAATCTTAAAACTTAGAGGGGGACTCATGCTTCTCAGACTTCTAGAGAGATTTGTCTAGCAGAATATTCTCCTGTCCATGCTGATGAAGCCTGAATTGTTTTAAAAATAAATTTAGTTTCTTCTGGGTATTAAGTGGATATCTACTAATTATTAGAAAATCTTGGTACATATGGAAAATCAGAAGCAATAAAGTGACCGTCTTGCTCTGTACCTCAGTAACAGCCTGCGGGGGCTTATGTGAACCTGTTTCTGTATATGTGACCTGCCAATCCTTATTGTTAGGTTAGTTTGTCTCCGATATTCTGCTGTCACAACTAATACTGCAAAGGGTATTTTTGTACAGAATTCTTCACCTGTATCTTTCCTTAATTTCCTGCATCCTAAGGTCAAAGGTTATGAACATCTGTAAGGATGTGGATAAGTCTTTTAAAGCAGGAAGAGAGCAAACCTCAAATCCTGAAATATAAATATGATACAAGTGCTTTCAAGGTCATGGCAGAGGCAGTTCAAGGAAGAATGCAAAGCTGACAACACCCTGAGGGCAAAGCTGACAGTACCCTCAGGGCAGGGGCTTTTCCTAGAAGAGGCAAAGTGTGTGTACCCCCAGAGAGTTTAGTGTACAAACATCACAGTGAACAGTTCCATATTTGGACTCATGAATTTTCTTTGCCTGTCAGAATGACTAGATTTTTTAATAATGTAATAGAAAACTCCCATTCAGTATAATTTTATAAGTGATTGAGGATCTTGTCAGCCCAGTAAAGGGTCCAAATTGTGTGTGGCACACAACATTTTTTTTAAGTTATAAAGAGCAGGAATTTATTTTCTCCTAGTTCTGTAATCTGGGAAGTCCAAGCTCGAGGTGCCAGCATCTAGTGTCTAGTGGCACACAATATTTTGAACCTTTAGTTGTATGACATGGAAGTGCTGAGCAGCTCCATGTTTGGTGTTCAAAGAAGAGATCACGGAACACCATTCTGTTATCCAGAGAGAACAGAAGCGAGGTCTGCTTGGAAGAAAAGCCTGCTCTGGAACTTCCTCCTCAGCTCCCTGGTTTAATTTCCTGACTCGTGAGCTGCCTCAAGCTGTACTTCTCACCTTTGCCTGATTCTCCGGGATTCCATAAATCATTTGCAATTTTCTCCTTTAATTCCTGCGGTACCACTCATCAAGGAGCCTCGTCATTACTGAACAGATGAGGAAATGGTTGGGGTAGAGAATTTGAGTGACTAATTGAGGATTTACAGCCAGACTGCCTTATGAAAGTCTTGTCTTCCGAAAGCAGAACAGGAGTGCACTAGAACGTGGAAATCGTGTCGTGTAGGGACAAAACTTGTTGCTGATGCCCAGAGGTGGCAGGTTAATGGGAGGAAATCATTTGTGTGTTATGTCTTGGCTCCTGTTCTCCCCACAGATAGAAGCTGATCCTGGCCACAGAGATTCAGGGAAGAGGGAAACCCTGCCACCAAGTGAGACATTGTTGCCTGGAGGAGCTAAATGGACCGGAAGCCTACTCCCAGGAGAGGTGAGCCAGGCCCTGCTCATAGGGTGACAGGGTAGTTGGAGGCAGGACGCTCTCCCCAGCTTCTCACTCCCGCCCCTCCCACCCCTCCTCTCCTTTCCCGTCACCCCTGTAGGGAGTCCCCATGTAGCTGCAGACCCAGCTCCAGCCCTGATTCGATTCCTGTTGCTTTTCCTTAGGGAGCCCCTCAGAGTAGCGACCAGAAATCACATCAAATAATGGATAAGTATGGGATCTAAAGAATGGAATGTGTCTTGGACAAGTCATTTTTAAGCTGATCCTCAACCTCTGTAGGCATCCCCTTAGAATACCCTTGCCAGCTGGCTGATATTTACCCAGAGCCAGCCTACAGTGATATGGGAATAAGTCATTTGCAGGCAATTAATCCTATCCCTAAGCTTATCTGACCATTAAATTTTATATTTTTTATTATTTTTTTATCTGTTTCTTTATGGATTCTGTTTCCTTTTACTCCCAGTTCTTCAGATATGAAAAAAAAAATTCTAATCCACTATTCACATGAGGATCTTCCCAATATTGGGCCATTTTTCCACTTCATAGGAATGTTTTCTAATGCTGCTTTTGCATCATAATAATGGTTCTACATGTTAATTATTTTTTTGAAAAGCTAAACACATGAAGGCAGGGCCTAGTGATACCCAGCAAAAATGTACAGTTAGTGGAGTTAGTGGATGAGTACATCGCAAGTCCTCTCTCTCTCATGGATGTGCAACCCCGCTTGATTCCAAGGCAGCTCTGATGCATGAACAGGCAAGCTCCGTGACACATACCTGTGAATAGCAGGTGAGACAGACCACGGACTTGGGATTCAGGGACTTGGGTTTCGTGCCCGGCTCTGCCACGTCTTCCCCATTCACTTTATTCGGAGCTCGGCGACTGCCTGACCTAGGGTTTGTGTGCTTGTCCTCTGCTTCCCACATCTTTGAAAGAGGCTCATTAAAAGACCCCAGAGTCATTGTCATGAAGCCAGCCGAGGAATATGACAAGGAAGACTGCAGAAATTGCTGTCTTGGTGGAAAGGACAGTGGGGTCGTCTGGGATCATCTGAAGTTCCTCCCAACTTAGCCAGCGGGGAAAGGGAGGGAAAGGGTCTCGGCTGGGAAGCTCATTGCATACCTCTACTGCCTAGGGCCAGATTTCTGTTCCCTGCGCTATGGGCTGGCTCTCATCATGCATTTCTCAAACTTCACCATGATAACCCAGCGCGTGAGTCTGAGCATCGCCATCATTGCCATGGTGAACAGCACCCAGCAGGATGGCCCACCCAATGCCTCCTCCACCCAGGGGCCACTGACAGACACCCTCCACAGCCCAAGCAGATCCCCCAGGGAATTTAACACAAGGGTAAGTGTGACAGAGAACAAGACTCTTTGTTGAGGGAAGAACATTTTTTTTGAAAGGAAGTCTTGGGTCTTGATGCTGTGGAAGATAGAAAGATGAATTTTCAAAGACAAACTAAAAAGGACTGAAATTACTTTTAAGACATTGCTTCTGTGATAATAATAATCTTTCATTGAGACTATTCTTATTATAAGGTGGAGGAGATGTAGGAAAATATGTAAAAAATTGTAAAGTGGAACAAATAGACTACGAGTGTCCGCAGTGGGAAACGGCTTCCCGTCTACATGCATCCTTCTGGGCTGCCCAGTCAGATTTTGCTGTCTGCACCTTTCACTATTTTTAAGCTATTTTGCAACTCTGTGTTTATATATAGTGAATAAAAATGCAAATGTTTCTTGTCTATAGCTTTGCAAATGAATCCTGCCCTGTGGAGAGTCAACTAGTATACTCCCTCTCAATAGTCCCCTGTCCCAGTTGGATAAACCAGTTTTGCCATCTGTTTAAAATCCATTTCAGAACTGCTGCCTACTTTAATATGTGTGGTTCTTTAAATCTTCCTTTGAACGAGTCGTGACTTCTTACTGATACCCCCATTAACCAGTGAGTTAAATATAAATATAATCTGTGTCTCAAGTGCATGTTATATTTGGAGGAGAATCATGATTTATTTTAAAAACTATTCTTCAAACAGCCATTTACTGAACATTTCTAATGTCATCCCTGCAATCCATGATCTATGATTTTATGACTTTGGACTCTGCGCGGCTGTAAGGCCCTTCCTGTCTCCAGAGCTTCCGCCATCCATTCTGCCCCTTCCTGCACTCAGGAGCTCAAGACTTTCAAGAGAACAACCCCCTATGTTCTCTGGACCTGCTGGGCCTTTCTAGAACCAGGTCCTCCTCCTCAATGCACTCCTTTCTGTTACCAGTGGCCCAAGGAAAGTCTGTGCGGAGACTGCCACTGTCCCTCGGTTTCTGCTCTTGTGGCATCATTACAAATGCTGAAAGTCCGTTTTTGCTGTTTTATCCAATGAGAATCAATTTCCCTTTTTCCCCTCATACAAAATATATTCATTCTTCAAAGAATGGTTCAAAGACTGCTTCTTTCCTGTGCCTTCCCAACTAATTCTTCCCTTTTCTCAAAGATCCTGTTTTATTTCTTTTCATCCTCAAATATTAATTCTAACATGAATCATAAACTTTGTGCTATTTATGATTATTAAATGAATACAATATTTCTGATCTTTACTTCTTTCCTTCTTTTCTTTTCTTTTCTTTCTTTTTTTGATACCAGAGTTTGAACCTAGTGGCACTTAAGCATTGAGCCACATTGCCAGCCCTTTTTCTTTTATTTTTTCTTGGAGACATGGTCTCACTAAGTTGCTAAAGCTGGCTTTGAACTTGTGATCCTCCTGCCTCAGCCTCCCAAGCAGCTGGGATTATAGGCATGCACAACCATGTCTGGCCAATGTTTCTTATTGTATATTCTTTGTCTATTTAATTTATAATATGATACCATCCATGTATCTAGTAGATTACTGAAAATTGTTCATTGAGTTATATCAGAAGAAAAATGTGATCTTATATATTTATAATATGTGTTTGGGAATTTGGTTTTTCTAGAGCAGACCATAATTCTTTAACTTGATATTTCTTTTTAATTAGGGGCTAATTTTTTGTAAGAGTTTCTTAGATTTGTGTTTATCTTATTCTTTCAAATGAGAGGCAGTGTCACCCAGCTTTTACAGACTAGTTAAGGGAAGCTTTGATTTAACAAATGAAATGTCTCTCAGCAACTCTTTCCATTTACTTCTTCCTATCTTTCTCCTGGTGATCGTTGATCTTGGTCTCTTTTCTTCATTCCCTCTGATTTTTCCCTCCTTCTAAGAGAAGCTAGCTAGAGGTGTAATTGGGGTTTGCTTGGAAAAGGTGGAATATGTGAATGAGGTTTAAAAACAATAAATAGAGAAAAACATAGATATTTTATTGTAAGATCTAACCTACCCCAGGAGGCTCTGACTGTAAATAGACTTTCATGAAAGGACTTCATAGCAAAGAAGTCCTTTATTCCTTTTTCTTCTTTTATCTTTTTTTCTAGGCCTCTGTGTATCAGTGGAGCCCAGAGACTCAGGGCATTATCTTTAGCTCCATCAGCTACGGGATCATACTGACCCTGATCCCGAGTGGATATTTAGCAGGTATCTTTGGAGCAAAGAAGATGCTGGGCGCGGGTTTGCTCATCTCTTCCCTTCTCACCCTCTTCACGCCACTGGCTGCGGATGTCGGAGTGATCCTGGTCATTGTGATCCGGACAGTCCAGGGCATGGCCCAGGTATCCAGATGCTTGCTCATTCTGAGTGGGATACAGATTCCCAGTTCTGCGAAAGAGCAAAAGTCACCCGCTTTTCATTGCAGGGAATGGCGTGGACAGGCCAGTTCACACTCTGGGCAAAGTGGGCTCCTCCACTGGAACGAAGCAAGCTCACCAGCACTGCGGGGTCAGGTAAGGGTGTGCACGGGTCAGCCCCCCCCGGCCTTCCCCCTAGGCATCAGGGGCCTGGGGAGAGGGGAAAGTGCTACTGGAAAATTCCGGAACATAGCCAGTTACATACCCAAGGAGGATACATTTGTGCCGTAGAGACACCAAGGCTGAGAGGCAGAAAAGCCATGGGGAGCCAGAGTTCAGCGGCCCTGTGCGAGGAAGGCTAGCGCTTTAGGGATGGCTTACTGGAGGGAGGGCCGTGAACCCTCTGAACGCCATTTTAGCAAAGATGTTGAAGTGAGAACTCAGGCCACCAGAGCTCAGGGCAGTGCGTAGAGCGAGTTCACAGTGGCTGTGCCGTGGGAGGGCTTCACTGCTCTGAGCTAAGCAGTCCTCCCCTTGGCCCTCTGCTGTGAGGCAGCTCCCCTCTCTGGAGGGAGGTAGAGATGAAATAAAGACCCAAATGCGAACGGCCAGCGGGCAGTAGAGCTGAGGTTTGAGCCTGGCAATTTGGTCCCAGCACGCGCACTCTGGGTCCTGGTGCTGGACGGCCCTCTAGGGCGCCTGGGCCCGCCCAGCCCTCTGCCACCTCATTGCTCCCCTTCCCCCACGCACCTGGAGCCTGGAGAGAACACACTGAGGAATGCTGGGGAACGGAAGTGCAGAACCAGCCCTCCCAGCCCCTCACCCCTAGGTCTCACAGGGCCCTGTCTGTGGGATTCTCTCTCATAGCGACTCTCCTGTTGGGTCACCGTTGTCCCCACCTCCTCTGTTTCCAAATGCCCCCAGCTGTCCTGTCCTCTAGATTGGCTTCTTTCAGGCTTCTCTTTCCATTAAAGCCAAGTTATGTTCTTAAAGTTCAGAGGAGGCATCTTTGCTCGCTTTCCTGAGAATCCTCAGTGTGTTCCTTGGATTCTGGAGTGAACAGCCTCCTCAGAAGGACTTAAGGATGCTCTGCCATCTGGTCCCAGCTTATGTTCCGCTCAGCCCCTCCGCAGCAGGGCTCTGCTTGCTTCAGGTCCCCGTGGGTCCCACACATCCTCACTCTGCTTCCCCCACTCTCCTCCACAGGCTCATGTCCCTGAAGAGTTCCCTGACCCTGTTCTTCTTGCCTAAATTCCACCCATCTTACTGCTTAGCTCGAATAAAGAATTCTTTAATCTTATAATCACTGTTAATTTATCCTCATGGGTACTTCCATAGCACATTATAGCTTTATTTTCATATTTCTATCCTACACAATTTTTTGAGTTGGAGATTGAATTTTATGACCCATGAATGGATGATGACCACTAATAGGTCATAACATCAAGTTAGTGGGTAAAAATCACTAAAAAGTGAAAATGAATAGAATAGATGCATCTGGGTGCTTTGCAGTGGTAAAGGTGAGTATTGGTTCATGAAACTGTGGTGGGAAGCATGTGTGTATGGTTGTATGACAAGTGTCTGCGCCTATTTGGCGTGTCATGTTGCTGTGTAAAGTGTGTTTCCTGCTACGACTCTGGAATATGTTGTTGTTCTAATATCTACAGCATATTATACTTGTGATAGTGGATTTTTTTTTCTCTCCCACTGGTCCAAAAGGTCTTTGAAGGCAGGGGCTGTGGCTTATTGATTTCTGTACCCAAACTCATATGGTACCATGGGACATATTGGTGAGCTGTGATTGAAGAGTTTCTATGACAAACTAGGAGGCTAGCCCTGGTCGCATTGGTATTGGGGGGCCAGTGGAGACCAGGGACATATCACTATTATTTATTGATGCCAGTCACCTTGCAGTGTTAATGGGGGAGATTTGGGAGTAGGGACAATGTTCCCACCACTCAGTAATGCTGTGTCTGCCACCTCACCACAGGGACAAGGTCCAGAACACCTGACAGTCTTACCTTTACTGTTTTCCTAAGTGTTTGCTCCTGTTCTCTCCAGGGGCAGCGTTTGGGTCCTTCTTCATCCTCTGTGTGGGAGGATTAATCTCCCAGGCACTGGGCTGGCCTTTTATCTTCTACATCTTTGGTGAGTCATTATCTCTGAAATCCTAACACCTTCCTGGGCATTGGTTTGGATACACTATCCACATTCTTCCCATGTTAAGAGAAGATGTCCTCATTAAGTGGAAAATGAGGAAGAATGTCAAAATTTGGTAACTTCCTTAATCTTGACCCCCTCCTGGTGGTTTGGGGACACCACATGCATGGAGCAGAGGAGATAACTCTTTACACATGCCAACTTCCGTTCAGTCAGTATACTGCCTTCCCCTTCTGCCCCAGGTATCTGCTCAGAACCTGCACATCTGAAATGCCTGGGCTATGTGACCGAGATGTCACAGCTGGTTGTGGACATCTTCAAGACATCTTCATATTGTGATATAATTGTTCTGCCCATGATGCCTTTAACCTATTCTCTACCAGCTGAATCTTGCAAAGCTCAATTCAAACCTCTTCTTCTCCTTGGGACCTTCCAGGACGTATGCCACCAGACCCAGCCATTCTCTCCTTTATGATCCGGACTGATATTTCCTCTGCAGGTTTTGTGGGTGTGCAGTTATCTATTTCCCCTTCTCATCTCCCCTCTAGACTGGGCAATGCTTGAGGCAAAGGTTTATTATATAATATAATTTTCGTTTATCACTTTGGTGGCATCAGAGTATCTGGATTTTATCTTCAAAATAAAAAATGGATGAATACCAGAACAAATCAAAAGAGCATTGGTCCCCCAAATATTTTACCACAGAGTATTATTCCAGTGGCAAAGCCCAGTACTGAGATGAGTGTCTACCATTGTTCTTTTTATCACTGCCACATGGTGTCACTAAATATGGCTCTAGCTTGGCTTGTTTTCTCATTAGTGAGGCTAACCCCAGATGTTTTGTGTCACACATTAACCAGGTATTACCAAGACGTATTTCCTCTGGGAATCCGTAATGGATGTGGTTTGAATACAAATAACACTTGCAAATGTGCTGGAAATTTTTCTGGCCACACTGACCTCCTGGCAGGTTGATTCATGTATGTATAAGTACTTTCTGTCTTTGGTCCTGATTATTTTGATCTTCCAAAACAAGGCATAATGTGTGTATTGCAAAGTTGCTGCTAAAACACATGGCACTATAAACGAGGGAGTCCTGAGAGTAATAGCTAGCTGAGCAATGGCCGGCTCATGGCCCCGTCATCTGTACAGAGCTCTAACATTGACAAGAGGCAGTTCTGCACTTGCGGGGTGGTATCTGTAAAGCTTCTATGGAAGAAGGAGCTTTGTAGGATGGGCAGAAAGAAGTGTAAAGACCTAAGCCCTCATGGTGGCATGCTAAAACCTGACATGGCGTGGTGGAAAAAGGCAGGATGCTGCACAGGAAACTGCCCTCGCCTGGCACACACACCTACCTGGAAATTAATGTGTCCCTACTTCCCAGGTAGCATTGGCTGTGTCTGCTGTCTCCTGTGGTTCACGGTGATTTATGATGACCCCACGCATCACCCATGCATAAGTGCCAGGGAAAAAGAGCACATTGTGTCCTCACTGGCTCAGCAGGTACAGTGCTCCCCCTTCTACCTGTGGGCCAGGCAGAGGTCCCGTGGCAGGCATGGACCTCCAGATAGAGGTGTTCTCTAGCCTGTCCGATCCCCATGCTGATTTGATTATCTCCTTTCAGCCCAGTTCTCCTAGACGATCTGTACCCATAAAGGCTATGGTCAGATGCCTACCGCTTTGGGCCATTTTCGCGGGATTTTTCAGCCATTTCTGGTTATGCACCATAATCCTGACGTACCTGCCGACTTACATCAGCACTGTGCTCCATGTTAACATCAGTGATGTGAGTATAATCCCTATACTTGTGTGGTGTTCATGACAGTGACGAGAGTTGGTGCCACCTGTTGCAGTTTGGCTTTGCTTCTGACCGTTCGCTGGAAGATGAGCTTGAAGGAGGCATGGCAGTGATTCCGCCACAGACGTGGAGATGGGACACAGGCGGGATGGCTTGCCTGAGGTTGTGGGGCTGCTGATCAGAGCTACTGCAGTCTCTTTGCCCTGACCGCTCTGCCACACTGCCATGCCACCTGCATCTAAAGCTTCTTTTGGAAATTCTTAACACTTTTCCTGGAGACCAGCCTGATGGGGTGCTGTTTCTCTCACCAGAGACATATCCTTCCCATGTGGTGGAGGACGAAGGCTTTCCTCAAACGACTCAGAAGGCTGAGGACAGGCTAGTGGCTGCTCTGTGTGACTGAACGTTTGGGGCTAAGTCCGTGTCTGTAACCACGCTGTGTGAATTTCCTTCCTGCAGAGTGGGGTTCTGTCCTCCCTGCCCTTTATCGCCGCCTCGAGCTGTACGATTCTAGGAGGTCAGCTGGCAGATTTCCTTCTGTCCAGGAAACTCCTCAGCCTAATTACCGTGCGAAAACTTTTTTCGTCCCTAGGTAAGGACAGGCAGGAGGGTGCGGGGGACTGGGCACTTTTCAGCAGTGGCCTAAGAGGGCTGACAGGTGTCCTCATTGCTTAGGGCTCCTCCTTCCATCACTGTGTGCTGTGGCCCTGCCCTTCGTGACCTCCAGTTACACTATGACCATTGCTTTGCTGATACTAATTCCTGGGACCAGTAACCTGTGTGACTCGGGGTTTATCATCAACACCCTGGATATTGCTCCCAGGTACGAGCTCTGCCTGTCTGTCTTCCTTCCTCCGGGCCACTCGAGGGGTTAGACCTCAGCCATCACCCTGCAGAGGCTTCATGCTACTGACATGCGCTGGATGAAGGCAGAAAGGAAATAACTGGAAACACAGTTCATGACCATGACCTAATGCGGCATTTTTAGAACAAACTCCCAGTAATCATTTAGATAAATAGCTTCTCAAGCTCCCGACTAGAGATTAGAGTGTGTGCTTTGGGAAAGGGCCCAGAGATATGTGTTTTAGAAGTTTCTAGGGTGCTGATCTGTATACCACACACAGATATACTCATGAGAGCCAACCCCTGTGCCAGAAGCTTTTTATAAATAAGCACACCTAATCCTTACAGCTAGGTTAGAGAAATACTGTAGCCCCCAGTGCAGGGAGAAGACTGGGGCAGGAGGGGGTCATGTGGCCTGACTTGTTGCACAAGGGAAGAGCCTGGACTGGGACCCTTTTGGCTGGGTTTCCAGCTCTGCATCCTGCCCATTGTGTAAACTGCCTGCTAGGCTGAGTGGTGGGGTGGGAAAACCTGGCCCCACAGAGAATCTCTGGTATTGTGGTTATTGACTCAGTAGACAGACGATTTTGTGGTTGGCAAATACACCTCACCCTAAATGTCCTTCGGGGAGCAAAAAGCCACACTAGGCACAATGATTTGCCATTAGAGATGGGTTCGCTGAAGATGAGCTGCTGCAGAAAATGCAGGTGGCTTTCTACATAAATCCACCCATAAAATCATTTTCTCCACAGATACGCAAGCTTCCTCATGGGAATCTCAAGGGGATTCGGGCTTATTGCAGGAATTGTCTCCTCCACGGCCACAGGATTCCTCATCAGTCAGGTTGGGATTGTTATTGAACATCTGCAAGTGGCAGGTATCATTTGAGGCATTGGACATCCACGATGCTCTCGGAGACTGTGCATTCTGATGGGGGAGCAAGCTCCTGTGGCAAGCTCTTCCCTGACTCACGCACCTGCAAGTCAGAGCACTGGTCAGGGTTCCCAGGGGAGGAAAACAAAAGCTGGATTTCTCAAAGTGAAAGCTTGTTCAGTTCTTGGAAATGAGCCTTTTGGGTGCAGGAGATGGCAGGTCTGACTTCCTGTGCTGAGAAGCAGGAAGTTCTGAGATCTGAGCACAGCCAAGGATAGGTGTCCAGGAGCAGTGAGACAGGAAGGCAGGGGAGAAGGAGGAGCATCACCAAGAATCTCTTCAGGCGAAAACCACAAAAGGGAAAGCAAAGTGTCCAAGGCCAGTTTGAAGAGACTGAGCGAAGGGGGAGAGCATGCTGTGAGCATGGTGAAGAGCCCTGCCTCGAGGTTTGCTCCATGCTGGGAAGCATGGGCAGGTGATGAAGAGAGAAGGCGGAGCCAGGCTGGGATGGAGGCTGAGGAGGGTCAACCTTCAAAGCAAAGGTTTTGTTTTTAGTACATCAGGTTAATTTTTTTTTTTTTTTTTGGTACCAGGGATTGAGGGACACTCAGCCACTGAGTCACATCCTTAGCACAATTTTGTATTTCACTTAGAGACAAGGTCTCACTGAGTTGCTTAGTACCTTGCCCTTGCTTTTGCTGAAGCTGGCTGAACTCACAGTCCTCCTGCCTCAGCATCCCGAGCCACTGGGATTACAAGTTTATGTCACTGTGCCTGGCCATCAGGTTAATTTTTTACCAAATTGCTGGGAGCCTTCTCTGATCACAGTGCTGAAAATGACTTGTGATATTCTAGGGTGAGGAGGGTCGTTTAGGCAGACCAAATGTAAGTCGTGTCACATGAGATGTCCACCTGAGGGATGGTTGTGATTGATGTCAACAGCCCAAAGCAAGGACACAAACATGAGATCTCAATGATGCAATTTTAGGCACAATTGTGAGTAAGACCAAATTTTCATGAATGTTGAAATCCAAATTTCTAGGGAAACAGTGTCATTTGATTCATTTTTGTTAAAGAAATGGCCATCCCAACTTAGAGCTCATGTGCATTTAGAATGACACTGTTTCTTACAGTTTCATGAACCCTCTGGTGACCGAGGATGTTAAAGTGGCTCTTGCATGTTGTCCCTTATATTCTTGGTGGTCAGCATCATAGTGCACAACAAAGAGGGTTTCTGTAGCTGCTGGAGGAGGAACTTGAGGTTAATAATCGCTGTATTCTTGTGTCCAGGATTCTGAGTCTGGATGGAGGAATGTATTTTTCTTGTCTGCTGCAGTCAACATGTTTGGTCTGATCTTTTACGTCACATACGGACGAGCAGAAATCCAGAACTGGGCCAAAGAGAGGACTCTCACCCGCCTCTGAGGAAGTGGAGCTGCACACTTAACTGTAGTATTGACTCTTGGCTTTTTGACATTTTTTACTTATCACCATTCTCTCTTCACATTCCTGACCATAGACACAAAGGATCTCAACTCTGGTGGTGTGTTCTGCCCTCCCAGGGAGCCTCAATCACACGCAGGTGTCTGGGACCCCTCCAGAGATTCCAAGTGAATTGGCCCGGGGTGGAGCACAGATACCAACTAATTTTTAGACTCCAAGGAATTTCTACATGCAGCAGCTGTGTTGACAATTGCTGAACAAGGCTAAGAAGTCAATTCCTGTTGCTTTTGAATTTTCCTCTTTGGAAAGTACTAGATAAATAAAAATGTATGTGAAAATAATCACTGATAAATACCTTCATGGCTGTGGTTATGAGCACAGAGATCTGCTGGGAATTGTAGCCATATGGCAGAGAACTCAGCACAGAACCCAATTTCAAAACTGTAATCCAGAGAATTAACATTCATTGTTTTTCTATGCTGTGAATGCTTATTTATGTGGTTTAATTCTACTAAAATTCATATGCTAAAATTTAAGCAGAGCATTTTAAATCTATTTAGATTAGGATTAGTTCCATTAGGCAAAGCAGATATTTGTTTATCCCAGCTAAATTCCAGATTAAAACCTGAAAATGACCAGGGAAAGATTAAGAGAATGAGGTAAACAGAACTCAGGGAGAGATGACAGAATTGGAAAGCTCGTACTGTGTTGTGAGGAGCTACACTGTGGGCACAGTGAGATGTTGAGACCAGGTAGTGAAAATCAGAGGGAAATGAAAGTGGTATTTTCAAGGGAAATGACAATTTATATGGGGGAGAAAACTGCTAAAGGTATAAGAGGATGCAGCAAGGCCCAGAAAGGCAGCAGCTTCAAGGGAGGCTCCTGTTAGCCTAGAGAAATCATTCTACCTTCTCCATGTTTTCCTTAGTTTCCCAAGACTTTCCCTCATTGCCCATCCAACAGGAACTGATTCTGGCCGACACACAAAGCACATCCTCTAGATCATCTCCGCACATAGCATATTCTGGTGTGCCTCAACTTTTTTTAAAAAGTTCCCACTATATGTAGAACTCTGTTAGAACCACCAGGATTAGAACCTTGGACTAATTCAGCAAGTGAAAAGAATCTCCCAATGCTCACAGATAGGCAATTCTGTGCAGATGTTTTAAGGAAAACAGACTGTGAGGCCCATAGAGTAACGCTACTATGAGACATCTGTGTCTGGATATTTACAATATATAGAAAAGGAGGATTCTTAGAAAACTGAAAGAAGAAAAACAAGAGAGAGAGAGTAAAATGATCAGGAAAACCATATACAGGATATTTTTTTTTAAAGGGAGAGAGGCAACCAAATAGAAAAATGGGCAAAGAATTCAAACAGGGATTTCAAAGAGGAGAAATTCTAAGTTGCCCACACATATAAAAAAATGCAATCAACTTCATTGGTTAATAGAAAAATGAAAATCAAAGCCCAAATGAGATACTATGACACACTTAACAAGATAGATAAAATATAACAGCAGATGTTGGCACAAGCATAGGACAGTTGGAACTTTGTACACTAGGAATGTGAGTATAAGTTAGAACTTTGGACAGCTACTTGGCAAGGTATCCTAAAGCGAAATGGGTGGTTTCCACAACTCAGACATTTCACTTAGAATTTCATGCATATGCAAAACCATGCACAACTATGTTCACAGAAGCACTCCCTAGAGTGGCCCGAAGGGGAAAGAACTAAGTTGCCTGGAAAGGGAAGAATGAATAAATAAAGCATGGTCCACTCACACAGCAACCAGGCTGAACAGACCCTGACGCACCACCCATGGATCTCACAAATACAACAGCGAGTAAAAGAAAACAAAAAGTACATTTTTTACAACAGACAAAACTAACATATCCTGTAAGAAATCAAATTAGTGACTCTCCTCAGGCAGCGATGGTAGTGGTGCCTGAATGGGGACTGGTAATATCTTAGCCGCTCAACATATAGGAGCACGCAACTTTGGGAGAAGTGTCCGTCTCCGAGTGTGCACTTTTATGAAGATAAAAATAAGACTTTTACTTGAAGTTTGTTCAATATTTCAGCCATTTCAAAGTTTCTCTTCTCTCTTTGGCTTAGGTGTGACCCATGGAGCACTTGGGAAGGGGGTTTGGTCCTCTCCTTTGACGTTGCTCCTTGTCCCCTCCCTCCTCCTGTGCGGGATCCTCCAACATCAGAGCAGGAGGGAAGCAGCGGGCAATCCAAGTTGTCAGCTCTGAGACCAAAGGCCAAGTTCCCAAACAGCAAAACGAATGAGCTCAGGCTTCCAAGAAGCCATGAGCCTGGAAGCACCAGTTTCCAAGAGAGGTAAGAACCACGGTGGCCAGCGCGTCTCGGTTGTCTGGGTTTTCTGGTTGACGCCTGACAGATGGCATCCACGCCAGAGACTCTCAGGCATCTTTCCCTACTTGACGGTTTGAGGAAGAATCACCATTCACGTTTCTAACAGCTTCAGAACAGATGCGACTGTGAGCTGGTAGGAAGATCGGTGACTCCCCCACCCCTATGAATTGTTCTAAAACGAATATTCACGCAAATGAATCCACTTTTCTCAAATAGCTTATTGTCCTCTACTTAAGAACGAGATGATCTTTTCAGCTGTTAAAATATTATGAATTATATTAACATTTCTTAATGTTGAGCAACATGTTCCTTGATATTCTTTTACAATGGGCTTTGATTTATTAACAGTTTATTCAGGACTTGGTCTGCTGTACTGGCATGTGGACTGGCTCTGTGTGCATGTGTTTTGTGTATTTATCATATCTGTATATGAGGCTCATGCCCATTTTGAAACAAGAAAGAGAAAACTTTCCTTACTCCCCTACACCCTGAAAATTGTGAAAATGATGAATTACAATTTCTAAAATGGCTATTTTTATCTAAAGACTTGAAAATGTTGGTTTATAAAACTATGTAGGCTTAAAGCCATTTTGAGAAGAGTTCTTCAATGACTTTCTCAGTTTCCTTCATTATATTGTTCTTTTAAGGGTTTCTACATTTTCCTTAATTGCTATTGACTATTTTAGTTATGCTGAAGATTATCCATTTTATACATAATATAAAATGCATTTGCAAAAAATTAAAATGTTTTCTCAAATTACCTCTTCATAATATATTCTTTTAATCCATATCTGAGGTTTTAGCTTCATTTTTACTTTTGACATGATGTACATATACTTCTTTCTGCTTCATTGGGCTACTTAGTAATTTACTTATTTTATTTTTATTTTTTATTTTATTTTATGTTTTTGGTACCAGGGATTGAACCCAGGGGCACTTAACCACTGAGCCATATCCCCAGCCCTTCCTAATATTTTATTAAGAGACAGGATATCACTAAGTTACTTAGGGCCTTGCAGAGTTGCTGAACAAGGGGAGATAAACCAGAAGCCTCCATTCTCCTGTCTCTCTGCTCAGTATTTAAGGTCTCCAAGAGAATATGATTGATGACATTAAGGTAAAGCTCACTCCTTGGTTTTCACAGAACCTGGAGTGCTGGGGGACAGAGGTCCAGTGACCTTTCAGCTTCCAGAAGGTGGTCAGGACACAGGAATCAGTGCCATGATAGGTCACACACAGTAGGCAAGAGAGTTTCCCAAGAGAAAATGTTAGGGATATAATGTCAATTTTCCCTTTTTAAAATGTGGAATAGGACCAGATTCACCTAAGTGTCACCTAAGCCAGATGTTTGCCAGGGGCTCCTCCTCTCTTCCCCAAGTACCACGCAATGCTCAGGACCTGACACAGGGAGGCCAAACGTGGAGATCCTGGATCCAATCCTTCACAACTTTGCTTGAAAATTCAGGCCAGTCTGGCACTGGGAGCTCTGCTGTTTGTTGCAGTTCTCAAAACCAATCCTGGGCATTTAGAGAGTGGCACACAAGAATTGGATGTAAATATGTCCTTGTCCTCATACAGATAGATACAGGGAGGAACCAAAATACATCAGCAGGCTCAGAGTGGTGACCTCGAATACTGTTTACAACTAGGGACAGGAAGGTTGAGGAACTCTTTCAAGCAGACAGGAAAGAGTTTCCTTCAAAACTAATTGGCATGGGTGTTTGTACTGAGTTCTTTTCCAGCAGAGCTGCTCTGCTTTCTGGCTGTATAGGAGAGGTGCAGAGGACACAGAATGAGTAATTCCTGTTTACCTTGCAGGTTGCCCCATTTCTGTCCTGAAATCATAAGAAGCCAGGTGGCCCTCTTATCATGAGTCCCAACTAAACACAGCTGCAATATTTGGAAGGGTTGTTCTCCACCAGCACTGCTTGACACAGTGGGGTGAACAGGCTTCCTACCTGGGTCCGTCATCCTTGGTTTTGGTAACCATGTGCTTGGTCCCATGAAGGCCGGCCTCCATACCTCGGGAAGCTAATGGTTCTGCCAGCTACTTGATGGCTAAAAGCTCTTCACAGGACCTGGGCCTTTCTCCATCTCCATCTGGTTCACTTTGTTACATGTTTTGGCACCACATCTGGCACTGCTGCTAACTCAGCAGTTGCACGGTCACTGCCCTGGTGCCCCAGGGACAGCTTGTCAAGGCATCTCCCAGCCTGCCCTGCTTTACACTCTGATGTCGCCATCCCCGCTTCTCCCCAGCGGCTTTCTCAACCCCATGCACCCTTCCTCCTTTCTGGGAACTCGTTTCTTGCTCACTGTCATTACTCCTGGGTCCAGAAGCACCTGCAATGCCAATTCTCTGCAGGCATTGAGCCCTACGGTTCTTTCCTGCAGCCGACACGGATAACCCCAGCTTCCCAAGCAGCCAGTCTTGTGTGTCCCATAGTACATATACCCCCCCCGGAAAACGTAGGCACTCTCTCCCCTACATGGCCTTTGGCACGTTCCAGGCAGATTCAGTCACCCTGCAGTGTCCTGCCTTATTTTAAGTAAAGTTCTGCACTTTCACTTGTTCTCCCTGAATGAAATCTTCTAAAGAGAAGCCACCAGCTTTTCCTTTACTTTGATTCTTTAAAAGTAGCCCAACAAGAAATGGGCATGTGATGACAATATTCTGAATGGTGAATAACTAACTGAATATTTTAAGATTCTCCGCTGCTCTCAATGTTTTATGATGCAAAAGAAAAAAAATCTAAAAGATTAACCTCAAATTTTATTTGTACTATGATTTCAAATTTTAAAAAGTGGGATTAGAATGTTGACATGGGAAATATATGTAATTGAAATTTTTTGCTGGGTTAGAATGGTGAACAATGGACAATTTTTTTGTTTGTTTCCTAACATTCATTTTAAATAACAATACAAAAAAGTATACGTATACTAGTGTATTTGAAATCCTTTCTGTTAAAAAGAAAAAAATTTTAAATTGTTTCTATGAGGATGCCTGGGAAACATTTCTCTGGTTTCTTTAGGAAAGAAAGCGGGTCAGGAGGGCATGGCCACCAGGGCTCTGCTGTGTTTGTTTGTTGGCTTTCCACCATTGCTCTCATAGGTTTAAAGGTGAAGTCACATGAATGCATCACATTCTCAAAAAAGAACTTCTGTTTCAAAATATGTAATATTTGCCACCAAAGGATTCTGAACTGTAGAGCCAAAAAGTACTTACAGGAAAGTTAATGGTATTATCTCATTTAAGTTAATTATTATTGAATTATAAAATATACACAATTACATATTTTCTGTATGTCATTTTCACAAAGTAATACACGTATATAATTAGCTCCCAGAGTTAGCAGGTCGCCACTATTATCATTTAATAAGCATCTTCATGGTCCCTGCCATCCCCTCAGTGCCCCAATGTAACTTGTATCCTGCATTCTAATAGCATAAACATTTTTACTTTAGAATAATTTTAATTTCCAGGAAAGTTATGAAGGTAGTACAAGAGAGTTCCCATAAACATCTCTCCCATTTTTAGCATTTTAGATTATTATGTTCATTTGTCAAAAATAAGAAACGAGCTGGGCGCGGTGGCTCACGCTTGTAATCCCAGCACTTTGGGAGGCTGAAACAGGAGAATCGCGAGTTCAAAGCCAGCCTCGCAACAGCGAGGCTGCCAAGCAACTCAGTGAGACCATGTCTCTACACAAAACAGAAAATAGGCCTGGGGATGTGGCTCAGTGGTCGAGTACCCCTGAGTTCAACCCCAGTACCAAAAAAGAAAAAGAAAAAGAAAAACAAACAGGCAATTAACTGAAATCCGGACCTCTTTTAGATTTTTCTATCTTTTCTTTTTTTTGGTTCCAGATTCTAACGTGGGGTCTTAGGTATCATATCTACCCAGTCTTCCTTGTTCTGTGACTGCTTCTGTTGAGCTTTTGCTGACCCTGAGTCCTAAAGAGGGCTGGCCAGGTGCCTTTAGCGCGTTCCCCACAGTGAGCTGGTTTGCTTTCCTCATGACTTAGATTGCAGTTATGGATTTGGGGAAGTAAAATCACAAAGACAAAGGACCTTCTTGTCACATCCCATCAGAGTATGATATCCACGTGGCATCACTGGCATTAACCTTTATCATCTGGTTAAAAAATGCCTGTCAGACCTCTCCATTATCCATATATTGCTTTTCCTTCCCTTTTCTCTATTCTTTGAAAGTGCATCACTAAGGCTGGCCTGTCCTTAACTTATTAACAGTCTTCTTTCCTGTTCATGTTTTTAGTGCTACAGCCAAAGCTTCATTGACCGTTATCAGGTCATGCAAATATTCTCCTATATTTCATTCTAAAAAAATTGATAGTTTTACGCTTAGATTTAGCTCCAGACATGACCAGTTGCGGTTTCTTTTATATAAAGTGTGAAGGGTATCAATAGGTGCATTGGCCTGTGCATACCCAATTTTTCCCACATCAATTACTGGTAAGAATAACTTTTCTTCATTGACTTGCCTTTCTTCTCTGAATGACCTTGGCACTTTGTCCAAAGTCACTTGACAATGTCTGTGTAGGCTATGTCTGGTCTTTGTGATGTGTCATTGACTCAGGCCTCTGGTCGTTGTTGCGCTGTGTCGAGCATAGCCAGCCTCTATGAGGGTTAACTCTGCGTCAACATGACTAGATCAGGGACGAACAGGTATCTGGTTAAACATTATCTCTAGTTGTGTCTGTGAGAATGTTTGTGGATGAGATTAGTATTTGACTAGATGGTTTCAATAAAGCAGACTGTCATCCTCAATGTGAGTGGGCATCACTCAATCCCCTGAAGGGTTGAATAAAAAGCAGAAGAAAAGGCAGAGGAAGTGAGAACTGCCTCCCCCCCCCCCTTTTTTCTTTACTACTTGAGCTGGGATATCTCGTCTTTTCCTGTCCTTTGGACTAGGGTTTACTCTTAGTTCCTCCAATTTTCAGCCTTCAGATTGGACTGAATTACAGGTTTCTGGGTCTCCAGTTTGTAGATTGTAGGTCTTGGGGCCCTTCAGCCTCCCTAAGTACATAAGCCAATTCCTCATAATAAATCTAGTGGTTCTGTTTCTTTGGAGAACCTTATTGGAGTCCTGAAATCAGAGAATATGAATCTTCCAATCCTGTTCTTTTTCAGAGTCATTTTGGATAATAAAATTTCTTTTATAAATTTTGGAATTGTTTTGTTGTTATCAAAAGTGGACAGAATTGACTTTTCCACAGAATTGACTTTTCCACAATGTTGAATCTGCTAATCCATGATCATGAAATACCTATTTATTTAGACTTTTCTTGATTTATGCGTTGACTTTTGTAGAGGTGAGAGCTGCTTAGGTCTTCTGTGGAACAAACCACTGTGGTCTGCAACTGTGAGCACTGTGGCATCATCAGCAATAAAAGATATGAGGAGGGTGTGGGGTGTGTGGTAGCGACAATGGTTGTTGGGAGTACTTAGTGGCAAAAGCTATTGGGGTTCTTGGCATAGCAGGACAGTGGGGACCACAGTGGGTCTTACCATGTGACTGGTAGACAGAGCCACCACCCTTTTTTGTTCTCAGCCATATTCAGATATCTAGATCATACAGCTTCACCCAGGGATCTAGATGGGGGAAACAAAGATGAGTCTTCTAGGCAGTGCCATGAAAGGCTGGGGATGCTGACAACTTGCCCTGGTCTCCTCTGTGATGGGAAATCATGGGCAGAGGAGATCCCTCTTGGCTGTGTCATGCTTGGGAATAGTACTATGCAGGTAGACAAAGCTGTTAGCTTGTTTGTGGAGTTGTTCTGAGATAGTTTTTGTTGTTTCCTATTGCTTACTCACTTTTGTGCCACTATATTTCTATAGCTTTGATCTGGACTCCTGAGCTCTCTGGAGTTATTTTCACTTGTGGATAACTGTTTTTCTTGGAGGAAAAGGACTGTGATTTTCTATTCTGCCATCTTGCTGATGTCCCCTCAAATAACTGATCTTGTATGTTATATATCTTTTTCACTAGAGTCTTTAATATATTAATTATCATTATATATTTTCTGCCTGATAATTCTAATGTCTATTGTATTTCAATGTGAAGACCATTTTATCTTCTCAGACTTTTTTTATGTCTTTGCAATTTTTTTGTTGAGAGCCATATATATTGTATGAAACAGTAGGTATTGAAATAAATAGTCTGTTAATGTGAAATTTGTGTTTCTCTGGCAGACAGTTCAGCTATATTTGAAGTTGGTTGTGGCTTTAAGCACCAGGTTCTTCACAGTCTTTAGCTGATCTCATTTTCATCCTCCTACTTGGCTTTGTGTCTCTAGTTTGTGCTGCTCCTCAGAGATACCTTGCCCCTGGAAACACTTCACGCTGTATTCCATGGTTACCGATCACCAGAGGTTTGCTGGTGGTAGGATATGGTGAAAGAAGGGCATTCTCTATTATTTTGGCTGAGTCTCAGTCTTGGGAGTGCACAGGCACCACTGTCTCGGGAGTCTAACTTAAGCAGGTATTTATGTTTCTCCTTCCTCTGTCCTTTAGGGACGGAGTTGTTGCCCAAGCTACTGTTCTCTTTCCAGGCTGCACTGTACCTCTTGGCATTTCCAAGTCTATGTCCTTAAGACCCTCCCCCCCAGTAAACTTACTGTCTTACTGGAGGTGGTGGTGCCCACCTATAATCCCAGCAATTTCATAGGCTGAGACAAAATCACAAATTCAAAAGCCAGTCTCAGCAAATTAGCAAGGTCCCATCTCCAAAAACAAACAAAAAACAAAACTTTACATGGCCCCCCCTCCCACAGTGTGTAAGTAAGCTGCTTCAACTCTCCATCTGCTTCAACTGATATGTTGTCTACATCCAAGTGCAGAGGTGATTGGGAAATGTAATCCTCATGTGTGGAGACATAGGTTACTGCATTGGGAAAGCTCTAGAAGAATGTGATATGTTAACAACCAAAACATGGTATTTGAAACCAATTTCACATGATTTTTTCCGTTCCTCTAAGAAAAGGGGATTTAGAATCATATAATTGTACTAAGTGGAATAATTCTTCCTCCATGAATTTGTGCTGATGTAGCAGAAAACCCAAGATGATATATAAAGAACAGATAGGCCTCTTTCAAAGCTCTGGAAAGATCAAGACCTAATCTCTGGGAATACTGCTGAACACCTTGGTTCCTACACTGCCACTTAACTTACTGTGTTAAAAATGACAAAAAATGCCACCACTACCACCTAAATTTCCTTACTCTTCAAACTTGCTTTCAGGCATTTTAGGTATTTAGCCAAGAACAGGTGGCCATATTTAGACTACTGCCAGTTTTAGCTGCCACTCAGAAATATGAGCATTAGGCTCAATTCTTCTCACCTACCAACCTTCCTTCATGGGTTCTCACCTCACAAAAAGAATAAATAAATAAAAATAACATAAAAAAAGAAACCACAGAGGCGTAATTACCACACGAAATTAACCCCTAGAACATGCCAGTCCAAGGTTTTATGTAACTCTTGGATGAGTAGGTCTTCCCCCAAATTTATGCAAATCAGGTTTTGGGAAACTACTAACTGCTATTGGTCACAATTTATGCTAAATAGGATTTGAAAAAGCACCAATGCTATTGGTCCAAATTTAGGCTAATCAGGACTTGGAAGGTATCACTGCTATCGGTTAGTCCTGAAATCTCCATTTTGGTCTGTTCTGCTTTCCTTTTCCTGCTGTTCCTGGGGCAGTGGGAGGTTTAGGTGGATGGTGTGGGTGCTTGGCGGGGACAGGGGTACAGCGCTCTGGTGCTGGCCACCACACCAAAGCTGGACAGGCTGTCAAGCACGAGGGGTTCTTGTGCTTTGGCTCCTGGCACCTCAGGAGAGTGCGGGTATGGTGAGCTCTGCGTGGCCGAGGTCCCTGCTCACTGCCAGTGCTCCAGCTGGCTCCTGAACGAGGTTTTGGTTTCAGTACTATACTGGCAGCCATGTCCAGCTGAAGTTCTTCAAGCTTAATTTCTCAGAGAACAGATAGGAGCTATTAGTGAGAAAGCTTATTATTAATACCACTTTATCAGCATTATGGTAGCTGGTAGCATAAAGTAAGTAGAAATGGACAAGTCAATTGAAAAAAAAAATGAGAGGAAAGTAAGGTTTCAATTTTAGTGGATGGAGAAACTAGTATATTCACGTTTCATCAAGCATATTACAGCAACAGGTTAAATGAGCAATTCTTAAAAGAGCTTTTTGAAAAACAAAAAGGATGCTTGCAAGGTGTTGTTAAGTGTGAAACTACTAAAATATAAAATACCTACAGCAGAGACTATTGTTTTAAACGTTAACTATACCAGTGGTGTTCATATTTTTTTCAGAAATAACGATCTGATTATCTGAGGTTTGTTGAGTCAATATTTCCGAATGATTTTCAAGATGAAAATAAATGATTGTTTTAGCCTCCTGACCTGGATTTTATGCTATGTGCAAATAGCCTATGGCTGGGGCCTGAGTGGAAGCCCAAATTCCTGGTGCGGGAGCTATCCCTGAAAGCACATGGTGGAGAGGTGAGGCCCAAAAAAGTGTACCCATACTGGTGTGTAGAGGGCTCCTGGGAGTGCGCTTACCCTGCTACCATGTGGTAAGTGTCCTTCCCTTTCACAGGGTAGCAGGCAAGTCCTGTTTTAGAAGCAGGGAGGCTAGCTGCTACCCGCAGGTACCTTCACTGCCTCCAGAGCTGTGAAGGAGGCAGGTGTGTCCTTTATGCATGATGCATCCACCTTGTGCTATATCAGCACAAATGAACATGAAGAGACCCAGACTTTTGCTCCAGGAACACTGATGAACATGGTTTCCATACCTGTGGTTCACCTACTTGGAGTTGAACATGCCTTCACTCATCACTCTGGAAATTTCCTTATTGGCACCAGTATTCAGGATGATATATTCAGTCATGAACAGATGATTCGGAGTACTGCCAGCTTAAGAAAATCAATTTTACCTGTTACTGAAATAGTGTGAATACTATGTCCAACACAGGATTCACAAAAACAAAGCAAACCTCATACTAAAACTGAGGTCGGTTTGTCACTGCTGCTGAGCTCCCCAGCAAAGAAACCATATTACCGTCTTAACAGCTGATCAAGTACTGCTTATTGTGATCTAAAGTTCACAGCCCACGCCCGTGACTTTTTTAAGCCTTACTGCTCTCCAAAGTGAGAGAAGACAATGCTGTCCAATTCTATAATAAAGTCCAAGAACACTTTTTGCTCTTTCCCTCCTTATTACACTTGGTTTTTCACCTCACCCTTTACAAAAATCCAGTCTTTAAAAAAATAAAATATAGAAGAAAAAGCAACCTCATTTCCCACGTAAAATAGGTTTTCAGCCTATGCTGGTCCAAGGGTTTATATACCTCTTGAGTTGACGCTATTGGTCAAAATTTATGCAAATCAGGTTTTGGAAAACTACCAACTGCTATTGGTCACAATTTATGCTAAATAGGATTTGAAAAAGCACTGACGCTATTGGCCCAAAATTATGCTAATCAGGACTTGGAAAGTATCACTGCTATTGGTTAGTCCTGAAATCTCCATGTTGGTCTGTTCCGCGGTCCTTTTCCTTCTGTTCCTGGGGCAATGGGAGGTTTAGGTGGGCGGTGTGGCTGCTTGGGGGCCCGGGGCTGCACTGCTGTCTGGAGCTGGCCTGGACAGGCTGTCAGGCACTATGGGTTCTTGTGCTCTGGCTCCTGGCGCTTCAGGCGAGTGAGGGTATCCTGCGCTCCACGTGGCCAAGGTCCCTGCTTGCTCTTGGTGCTCCAACTGGCTGGGGCCACAGCTCCATGCTCCTGGACAAGGGTTTGGTTTCAGTATAATACTAGCAGTCAAGTCCAACTGAAGTTCTTCAAGCTTAATTTTCAGAACAGATGGGAGCTATTAGTGAGAAAGCTTATTATTAATAATGTTTTATCAATGTTGAGGTAGATGGTAGAATAAAGTAGAAATGGACATGGACAAATCAATTGAAAAAAGAATGAGGAAAATAAGGTTTCAATTTTAGTGGATGGAGTAACTAGTATATGTATTCATTTCATCAAGCATTTTATAGAAACAGAGAGTACATGAGCAATCGCTTTCAAAAGCAACAGCATTTTGAATAACTAAGGAAAAGAAAGAAGATCTATTACAAAGAATAAATTGTGTGTTAAATCTGAGACTATTAACATAAATTATGTATAGCAGGGACCCTTGTTTTACACATTTTTAAATATAGCAGACAGAGAAATATTATTTTCACTCAAGGTACACTCATAAGCTATAACAGTATTTTTTTAAAAAATATGTTTTTAGGTGATGATGGACCTTTATTTTATTCATTTATTTATAGGCAGTGCTGAGACTTGAACCCAGAGCCTCACACATGCTACGCAAGTGCTCTACCACTGAACCACAACCCCAGCCCACTATAACAGTATTCTTAAAACAAACATTTTTAATACATAATACATAACTTGACATTTTCAGTTTTATTGAGCCAAGCCCTGCTCTATCCTATTACATCTCGTATTTCAGAACTGGTCATAGCCATCAAAAATTATTTCATATTCAAGGTTAAAGCTTTGGAATATTCTGTCTTAATAGTGAAAGCTAGTCAGAGTCCTCCTAGTTACAGAAGATGCCTGTCAGACAAGCCTGATCAATAGGAGAGTGCTTCTTCTACCAGCCACGTGATTGGTCCAGGAACTGGGGAAGCCAGAGGACAGCCAATAAAAGCCTTTGTGGAACTCTTGTCTGCAGCCTGAACACACATGCATTATCTTCTCATGTAGTAAAGATGTGAGGATGGGGCTTCAGACGGCCAGACACAACGCTCCCGCTCCCTTAGAGAAGATTAATAGAGCAGAAGATAGCGGAAATGAGAGCAGCTGCTATAGTAGAGGGAAGGAGGGAGACAGGAAGGGCAAGAAAGCAGCAGTGGACACAAGAAAGGAGGAGAGAATGGGATACAGATCCTGAGTCCTAGACCATGCCGTCTCTGGAGCTTCTGCTCAGGGACTTCCCTTACCCTAGTTGCTTTCCTTCTCAAAGTTGATTGAGTGTAGCTTTCTGCCTGCAGGGCTCTCTGGGTCCAACATATATGATCTTTTAACTTAATGTAGTGAAAGCCCCATTCTCAGGGCAATAGCCAGTAAAATGAACTTGGTCCTTAATCTGACATATCATCACTATTCTGGTTCTTATGATGAAATTAACCTTTTTAATTCTGGTCTCTTACTGAGGGATACATGGGAATCAGGGAAGGGATAAGAGGAAGCTTGAGATCCATTAAAAGGGTGGGTTTTGCTCTTTATCCAACAAAAGCAACACAAATGTTAAAAGATAGGCTTGTGGTTAAAGACAAGAGTGACTAAAGTCACTGAGGAGAAAACAGGAGGCACATCAGAGAACTTCTGACTCCATCTTCATGGGCCTGATTCTGCAATATTACATCTGCTCTAGAAATATGAGGGTGATGGGTGGTTTGCCCCTGGAATCTTCCTTGCTACCTTTTCATTCTTCTGTAGTTAGTTTTGGCTACTATTTCTAAGGTCTTGTGCACACTAGGAGTAGAGGTGACAAGCTATGATATTTCCTGTTCTGACTTACACACTGTCAGGTTTGGTCAGGGTCCAAGATGCCCAAATAAGGAAGCAGGTCAGCGGAGCTGCAAGCCAGATGTGACGTCACTAGTGGACACGCCTCCTGTCAATCAGCGAGTTTTCCTGACCCATCAGGAAGGACTTTAGCCCTCTTTTCCTGTACCCAAGCCCTCCCCTTCCTGACCGGGTTTTCTTGAAATTTTCTATGCACAGAATCTCCGAAGCCATTTCTCCTGACCCGCTCTGATGGACGGGGGATCTGGTCCGTGGGCTCGCCTTCCAATAAAGCCTTGCTGAGTGGCTTAATTCATCTTCTCCTGGTCGTGTGAATTTTACACACACTGCCAAGTCAGAATTGCCTTTCAACACAGTGCCTACCGTGAGTCAGCCTGCTTGGAACCATGTGATGCTGTAATGCCCAGACTCGAGACCACCAGAGACCACCAGGAGTCCGATTCCGATGTAATCACAAAAGGGTCTTTAATTCAAACTCGAGTAGGGTCCGCCAACCCACACCGACGCAGCGGGTTAGGAAGCACGGCCCCGAGTCTAGGGGAGCAGGGACTTTTATGGGTTACAATCGCAAGCAGGGGAGCACATGCCATGGCGGTACATGATTGGGTAAGGGAAAACGCGCA